>CAOKZL010002294.1:0-215956 GCA_948472985.1 Iguana delicatissima | reverse complement strand
TCTCTCTCCACTTATCTCTTCTTCTTCTTCTTCTTCTTCTTCTTCTTCTTCTTCTCTAATCTCACTGCGTTGTAGTGAAAGGGTTAATAACCACTTGCCCTTGAAATGCAATTCACCGTCTCGCTATCAATTCTCCAACTTTACACCATCCTTGAAGATCTTCCCTTCTTTACTGCTACTTTACACCCGATCTCTATTTCTTCCGTCTTTTGCAAAAACAAAACAAAATACACTCTTCTATCTCCTGCTTCACCAATTATCCTTTCCAGGAAAAGAAAACCAAACTTCAAAGTTAGCAAAATCTCAAACAAGTCCAAATATGATGGGCAATAAGGAAATAAGGAAAAGAAAAATCCAAAAAAGCTCTAAAAAGGATCCAAAAAGCACCAAATCAAAATCAAAAAGAAAAAACAAAACAAAAAACAAAACAAAAACAAAATGAAGTCCAGTACTTCCAAAAATTTCGCAAAAAGGAAAAAAAAAAAGTCAAAAAGGAGGGAAGAACAAAGAGAAGAGAAAAAAACCAAACCAAATCAAAACTATACAAACAAACAAAAAGCGGAGAAACGAAGATCTTTCCCCCATCTTTCCTTTTTCTCAGTCGTCTCTCATCTCACACCGATTACAACTTCCTTCTAAACAGTCTTCACTTTCTCTTTCTCTTAACTTCTCTTACAGTCGCCTGTCTCTTCTCTTGCAACCGCCCGTCTCTTCCACCTCTTCCAATCTACCCACACCAACACCAAATGTAAGTAAAAAATTTTACTGCTTGTAAGTCTCTCTTATACTCTTAAATCAAATCATTAGCAAAAGTCTCTGGCCCTGTGCCGTCTCCCTCTTCTCCCCAACAGGAGCTCAGCTCGCTAGATGATCCGGAGCCCTTTACCGGGATCCCTCCTCTTTCTTTACCTTGTGTAGGGTCTTTATTTGTGCTGGATTCTCTTTATCATCCCCAGAATGTAGATCAAAAGCCTCTGATCTTTTCCAGTCCAAAACCTCTCTTCTTTTAAAATAAAGTGGTGGTGAGGATTTTTCCTCTCAGGAACCTCCATGAGGTGATGGCGGCTTGCTACGACCTCTTCAACGCGATCCGTGTCCCGAACTTCAGATGACTTCTTTCGGGCACTCGCGCTTAAAAATCTGGTCCTTTCCAAGTACCTCTGAACCCCCTTTCCCAAGGGGATATTCGTCCCGTTATTCTCCCTTTCTCCAACGGGTTCTCGACCTCGTGGGGTGATTGTCTCCCCGGAGCTACACGGGGTGACAACCTAGCTCCTCACCGCAGCCACCGGAAGTCCGTATTTATTTCATTTTCATGGGTTCTCTTATTTTTGTATGTGTGTGCCAATCCACACATGGATTTGGAAAATGGAGGATTGTCCTTTCCTTTGGAAACCACTTTTGTGATCCAGTCAAAACAGCAGAAAAAAATGTTGTGGAGGCAAAGGCACAAAGTGGATCCATTCATTCATATTTGATTTCATTTCTGTCCTGCCTTTTCTCCAGTGACCCCAGGATGGCATACACAATTCTTCCAACTTCTTCCTTGCAACAGCCCTTTGGGACAGGTCAGGCTGAGACAGAGTGACTGGCCCCAAGTCAGCCAGTGAGTTCCGTGGTTCAGTTTGCTGAGTTCCAGTTCAACTCTGGAAGTTGTTGGAATGTGCCATTCCTAAACTCCAGGCCAACACTGTAATCATTATAGCACACTGTATCTAATATTTGTATCCCAAATACAGTCTCCCCCCCCCATAAAGCATGCCCTGTTGATTTTGACTGAGTTAATTTTCAGCTAAGGAGATTTAGGACTGTAATTTTGTTTTTAAGGACAGAATGTTACCCCGATGGCAGATCCCATCCAAGGGGATATAAACATTGATATCAAATATGCCCACCATGCCAGAGAGGTTGCCCAGGTGGGTGCATAGACAAATAGGTTGAATGACCAAAGCTAGGTCAAGGCCAGGAAAATCTCCAGTCACATTCCCCAAGGAGACCTCAGGCTAGACATGTCCGCATGAACAAAGGGTCCTCAGCCACGAATAGCCAACTTGAAGGGGTTACCGAATTTTCCCCAGGTTGAGGCACTCTTACTTTGGAAAATCCTATGAGGGTGAAGTCCATCTGCATGAACCAATCATGCAAATTATCAAGTTTTTGTGTGGCATTTTTCCTTCTATTTTGGTCATTGTTCTTCCCGGGAAAGGGCCTGCCCTCGAAGTACATTCTGCTCTATAAGTAGTCCTCGTTTTTGAGGATCTCTTCAGAGAACTCCCTGCCACGCTAGCAGACCAGCACTCTGTTAGTTGAGTGATACCCTCAGCCACCTCTCTTCACTGAGCTCTGTCCTTCTCGCTGCTTCCTGGACTGAAGACTTCTAGATAGGTGCAGTATCACCACCTTTACATCCTCTCCGCTATATTCCCTATCAATCCACCTCTTTCGCTTCTCAATAGGCCTTGTGAGTGAGTGCGTTGGTGTGTGAGAACACATTTAGTAATAAAATCCATTTATTGATACCATTGGCTTTTTGCTTGGCCTGACCATGTAAAAATTTGGTACAAGATTCTGCTGGGTTACCCTGCCCCTCGTTTTGGTATAGTTAGTGCTCCGCCAATTTCCCCAGTCTTTGCATTTTTGGAGTGAATCAAGGTGTCCCCTAGGGGACCCCTAGAAGCCAGGGTAACCAGAGTCTATCCCGTGTAAATTTCTTACTGCAAGATTATTTTTGTGAGACTTTATTTTGCTGTGAGGCTTTCTTCCAAGCAAACAGGGAGTTCTTTTTATGTTAAAGTGGGCAGAGTGGAGTCCATGGGCTGTGTGCTGCCCTGGACACAACTTGGTCTCTGAAGGCTTTCACCAGTTCCTCCAACACTAGCCAGTTATTTTTTTGAAAAAAAATGATACAATTTTGAGCAATGTTTGCTTCAAAATCCCCCAAACACTTGGAGATGTGTGAAAACACTCACATCTCACTACTCTATAACCCTTCACTTTTCCTAAATAGTTGTTTTCCTTTCTAGTTCCATACAAACAGGTGACAGGAAGTCACACAATGTCACTACTTCTTGCTGTTTTGAGAGGGATTCCAAAAGAAATTGAGGCTTTGGGGCTTTCGGTTTCCTGCACAATTGCCCAGAGAACAGTGCACTTCTCTGCTGATGAAAAGTGGCTCTTGCTACACTTCTGACCTCTGGAGATGCCTCATGGACCATGAACAAACTATTGCCTTGTGCCTTGACTAAGCATGTTTTGGGAAAAAGCACTGAGTGTCATTGCTTACAAGCTGTTGGTAGCTAAGAAACTGTGCACTACTCCCTCTGTTTGACAAAACTGTTGGGCTACTGATTCATCAGCCTTCTGTTTGTGCATCACAAGCCGAGGTTCTCAGATTCATTTCTTTTGCTGTCACTATGGTGTTTTGTCATAAAGCTACACACCATCGACTTCCTCCCTCCCTCTGTTCTTTACTCCTTTTGTTAGATTGTTTCTAGGCTTTCCACTGGTCATCCTAGGTTTTTCATTGTTTGTTTTAAGAGTTGTCAGAGCAGCTGCCTGCTCCACCATAGGCCAAACTTAAACTGTTCCATTTTTACTCCTGCTTGAAACTCATATTCAAGTCCTCAAGTCATAACTTAAATCAACCTTCCTTCCACAAATATTATTTAAAGAAAAATAAAGGGATACTGCATAAATAACACTTGCAAGCAACATTCAGTCAGTTGAAGATATGAAGGACTTAATCATTCAAAACTCAGAGAAACAAAAGATTAAAGGAATGTTTCATCTTGGAAGTCAAACAAACATATTTTTTCCTAAGCCAAACAAAAGAAGCAATAATAATAATAATAATAATAATAATAATAATAATAATACCCCCCTGTGTTCTCCAGTTAATTTTTATTTCCTTCATAGAGTTTCCAGGAACAGTCTTTTACCAAAATGTTGGCCCTTTTTGCACAGCATTTACCATGCAAAAGGACCTCTCGAGTGTCGCGCGATTGTGAGGAGCAATCTGCATGATGCATTCACAATCGTGCAATGCTCCAGGGCCTAGTAGGCGCTGCTTGTGCACTTTTTCATTTTCAGCTTTCAGCCAAAAAGGTGTGCGATTGTGCATTGCTCCAGTGCCCCACGCTCACTTGCCATGCGTGTGGAGCCTCTAGAGCTGTGGCAGTCACGCTTCCTGCCCCATCGCAGCCTGGGAAACTTCCAGGCTGCACTGCAGAAGGAAGAGGCGGGGCTCTTGCACTACCTGCTCGGGAGCAGGCAGCTCATGCAGAGTTGAAGCAGCAGGGATGCAAGAGCCTCTCATTGGAGGCTACTCGTGCGATCCCTGCACCCCAGCGCCGAAAAAAGGTAAGGTGCGGAAAGGGCCATAGTGTGAATTCCTGAGGCTGCATATTCTTTATGTTTTGTTTGTTTGTTTTGGAGTGGCTGCTTCCACAAATAAGGTAAGATTAGAGAGCAGAACTGTTGCACTGGTGAACGAGTACAGCATTGATTTTCAAGCCACGAATAGCCAACCTTAGTAAACCTAATAAACCGAGCTGATAGTATCTCCCTCACTTAGTACCTTCATTTTCTTCCTTCAGGAAACAAGGAAAACTTTCTACCCATTTGAGTGGTGGGCTGCTAAAAGCAAACTTTCAGTCAGGGTTATTTATATTTCATATTGATGAGATTGATGTGAAGTTTATATTTTTTTTAATTGATTTTTTTTCCCCCCACTGTGATAAATGGTGGCATCACTTCCAGTGTGCTGTACCACCATTTCTTCTTTGTGGAAAGACCCATAGAGTCCTTCTGGTAAAGGAACATTATTGAGAGAGAAATGGCTGCACTCCCTTACCCAGTTGATTACCACTACCTGTTTTTTCTCTGAGAAATCACTGATTAACTTTCAAGGGATACAATCATTCTCTGGATAAGATGATAATTTACACATTGCCCTCCCCAAGAGGAAATGTATCAATCAAGATATAATCAAAGGAAGGCATAGATATGCACAAGCTACTTTAGAGAAAGAAATAAAAATGATTACTTTTACACAAGGGTTGGAGTTACATAGCTCTCCAGATGTTCTCAGTGACAACTCCCAGTGTTCCTCGCCATTGGCTAAGCTGGCAAGGGCTGATGGGAACTGAAGTACAACATCTGGAAAGCAGCATGATATCCACCCCTGACAAAGTGTAAACAGAAATGAAATTCATCTCAACATAGTGGAAAAACATCACGGCCCCCCAACTATATACCTGCTCTGTCTGCTGCCCAGGAGCAATGTTGACTCCAAAGACCCAGCTCTTCTTCCTTATGGTTCCTTAACTCTCAAGGCTCAATGTGGACTAGAAAGTCCTTGAAATAGAGGGTACCCTCACATATAGAACTTTCCTCTGTAAAGTATGTCATTTATCCATTTTATCCCTGAATTATATTTGGAAAGCTGCTGCTCAGAGGCAGCCTTATTTATGAGCAAAGTGAAATGAATATCTTAGATGAAAGAATCTGGAGGTCTGATAAGGGTGCGATGGCTTGTATTGCATGAAAATCAGTCATGAGGGTCTGATGTACACTTATTATCTCAGGACACAAAAATGTTGAGAGCCAAATTAGAAAACATGTTAACCAGTTTTTCTTTTAAGTAAAATAAAATAAACACCAATACTGTGGCATAGGGATAGATGGAGTTTAACTGTTCACTTAGCATAATCCTGGTTAAAATTTGGCCGCTCCCCGATTATAGAAAGCTAATTAAACCTTTCCTCCTGCTGCAAAGAAAAAGCATAAGGGAATGGGAAAATAAATCAGGCTGACATTTTGATCTTGAACAAAGGATCAAAACTCTTTCATTTGTGCTATGGTTCTGACCCATGGCCCATTCACAGTACAGAAATATAGCATTACTATTCCATTTTAACTGCCATGATTCCATCATATGGACTCTTGGGATAGGCAGTTGAGGGAGGGGCATTTATAATTCTCCGCTAGGTTGCTCCAGTGCCTCACCAAACTACAGACCCCAGGATTCCATGGGACAAAACCATGATCATTAAATAAGATTAGAATAACACAACTCTGTGGTGTTCATCATCACCCTACACTTGCTACTTATTTATGCTTTTAAAAAAGCACATGTTAAACATGACACAATGAATGAAATGATTAATGTCATGTTTCATTTGGCCATGAGTCAGCTTAGCTAGAAGGGCAGGCTAGCTGCCAAGATTCCATTTTGCTCCTCAACTAGACCTTGCTATTTTAAATCACTCAGTTTTCTGTATATGTATGTGTGCACCCACATCCAGAGAGACAAGGATATAAGGAAAACTCACATTTTCTTATCTTCAAGAAGAGTGCTATCACACACTGAGATATCACACCAAGAACGGTGAGATTTTACACATCCCAGGCTTTTTCTTATTCTGTGAAAAATTGTTTGCACACAAAAAAAGTGTGTTTTTTTGCACAGAAAATAAAGGTTTTACATCCAAAATATTTCCTATTAATTGTGTTCCTGAAATTGAGCTAGAGGAGGGCAGTAAAGGAATTGTTCAAGTGTTAGATTGTGAGGTCAGGACAGCAAGCTGAACAGATATATATCTTGACAGGCCACCTCTGATAATTTTTGTATGCATTCAATCAGCATGTTGAAATAAGTGCCTAACCAAGAAGTGCAACTTAGAAGGAACTGAAGTTATTTTACAGTTTCATGGGAGGTAGTGAAATGGATGATATTATGAATTAGCATAGATATGCATTTTCATTGTATTTTGACTGGAGGATCAAAAAAGGGGACCCACGTGGACAGATGCCAGATGAAGATTTCAAAAATCCATCACCACAACTGCTTTTCTTCTGCAGAAGGTGCATAAAGCAGATTCATAAAGATGTATAAAGAGACAAGGAACAAATGGTTGGAAATGTCAAAATCAGATTAGATCTTTGTACCTTATGTAGGTAGACTTGTGAAAAAGCTAAACAATTTTGGCTTAAAATACAAAATGTGATGCAAAAGGTTTTGAAAATCCAAATACCAAAGAATCCTGAGTTACATTTACTAGGAATCTGGGCAGATGATACAATTTTTGACAAGAAACAACATAAATTGATGGAACATATGATATTGGTGGTGAGATTAGTATATGCAAAGTAATGGGAAAAAAATGGAAAATGGCCAAAACGGATAATTGTCCATACAGATTAAAGGGCTGAACAGAATGTGAATTCTCTTCTGAATGGAAATGTCTGATTGAATGTTTAAAGAAAAATGAGGGTGAATTAATAACAAGGTTTTTGAGCTTCATATATTCTTAAACTCTGGCTTTTGTTTTGTTTTTTACTACATAAGAATTATTTAATGAAAACAGGTGATTCTAGTCTTGTTGCTATTTTAGATTTTTAATATCTATAATATAGGTCCTTATAATAATGTTTAAGATTTATCAGTGATTTGTAAAAGTGAACCATTACTCCATTTATAAAATAATGAGGAATTTTAGTAACAAAGTTAATCTAGATTTTAAATAACGTTTTAATAGTTAATAGTTAAAAGTACAAATATTTACTAACAGTTTTATGCAACAAGGTCAGAAACCAATTTTTAGTTATTCGTAGGTTTTTTTTCTAGTTTTGATAGATGTTTGTAGCTTTTTAAGGCTTTTTTGCTTTTTATTTGTATAATTTATTATATTATTATTATTATTGTTTAATTTTATGTATTACTTACTAGTTTTGTTGTTTCCTTGTCTTCTTTTCCCTTTCTTTTAATAACACAAAAATTTAAAAAAAGATGTGCAAAACAGGTTACAGTTGATTTGTATGCTACTACTTGCATGTTTAAATAAGGTATTGGAGTTCAAGCTTCACAGATGGAATACCCTTCCCCACACTACCTGAAAATGTGGTGCTATTCACTGGAGCCAACTCACATAGTCATCTAATGGATCATAACTGTTGATTAATCAAGCATGTTTGAACCAGTTTGTTGACTGTAGAAAAGATTTCTGCAAGGTACATTTTTGGAAGTATATAAAAATGTGACATTTCAGTACAGATGCATTTCCAAGCAAGCCTGAGAAAACAGAATTCTTTCTGGATTTTTTTTGTTAATAACTATGCTTGTTCCCTTGCATATATTAGACTTTTAATTCAATGTGAGAGAAACCTATTTTGAATGGCATACTGCAGAATAAATTAAAATATCCTTTAATATTTATAGCTATATTCAGCATAGCCTCTTTTCTTTGCTGCAGAGCCAGCAAATGGAAAGAAAGTGGAAGAAGTTCAAAAGATCACATTACGCTTCTATACACACACACACACACACACACACACAGACACACACACACAAACACTAAAGGGAATCAGAAATATCGGTGCTGTGTAGCTATGGCAACAACCATAGTTTATGCCCCATGTATATACAAATATTCATATTCTGCTAAAATGCAATTTTCATGGTGGCTTTAACATATATATTTATTTATTTTTGACTCAGATGATGTTTGCCAAAAAGATCTTTAAAGTAGAAAAGCTAATTTCCTGTTGGATTTCCTTCCACCAAAAAATGGAAAAAGAACAATTAATTTCAGGATTGTCTGCATACATGCATTACCTGTTTTATTGAAAGACAAGGTGTTAGGATTTCAAACAAAACTGAATTCTTCATCCAGGTAAGGGTTCTCTGTATGTGTGTTTTACATGTTATCACTATTTATACTTATTGCCAAAGTTGGGGTGGGCAAACTCAAGAGTCCAAAGAATGGCACACTGGCATTTTCTGACTCCTCCGTGGTTCTGCAGGACTACCGTGCCCCATTACAGGTACTATTTTGAAAGACTAAAAGTGACATTTCATCCTTTTAAGCTGCTTTTTAATTCAAATTAAAGCTGTTTGGGGGTTGTGAGGAAAGTGTCTTGCTGGGCTTAATTTGTCCCCAACAAGTCTTTTATTTTCCCTGACCGTTACAAATTTATGCTTGCTGTGGTATTGTTGCTGTAGGAATATTTAATATCTACAATAAGCAGAATGAAGCAGGGCTAGAAAATATGAGCTATGGTAGAGACATGAGTATTTAATCAGGATACTTTTAGAAGGTAGAAAAAAAACTTCTGTTTATTGTCTCAGGAAATCCATCTTAGGATAGGAAAGGAGATTGACAAAAGAAGTTGACCTAAACTTACTTAGAAGAGCCCCTAAAAGCTGGCTGTCATGTGTGAGTGTAAGCTAGCATTGATTAGTGGGTTCCCAGACAAAGGGAACAAACAGACTAACTTCTTGAGAGAAGGTGGAGATGATGTCTGCAAGTGAGAAGAAAGCAAAAGGCTTGAGTACATAGACTATAGAAAGATACAAAGAGGTAAAAACAGAGGGCTGGCATTATCTAGACTCTCTTCTCTCATTGATCACTTTATAGAAGTGCTGATGCCTCCTCATCTGCCACTTCATTATTTCAGTGGGATGACTATCCATTCAAAATCATGCATTTGTACTAAGTAGTGACACATGTAGTGACACACCCCTTCTTTGTAAAACTTAAAAGGTAATAAAGAGAATTCACTTCCTAGAGCAAGTCTTCCCATTATGGGGGTGAGGCAATTGGATCAGATAATAGAACCCAAGGGGTGATGAACTGCATTATCCCCACTGGAATGCAGCACCACTACTTGAAAGAGCCTTCAGAAGCTGTTGCTGCTTACCTCTATTACTTCCACCCTACTTCTGACTTGCTCTGAAGGTGGCAAATTCAATGGAGAATAGCAGTGGCACAAAAGGGCTGGAATACAGTATTCAACACTGCCCTCTATAGAGTCAGCCGGGCCCCAAATAGATGTGAGTAATTCTCAGAGGTGGACATTTTGAGTGGTAAATGACCAGTGCACCATACCCTCAATGGCATCCCACCTACAATATTTGGCCCTGAAGTAAGACCCTCAAAGTCAGTATTTGGGGGCTGACATTGGGTCTATGCCACCAATACTGATCTCCACAGTGCCCATTTTCTGTCTCACTCAGAACATTGTGATGTGGGATATACCACACATTGAGGAGGACAGAACTTCAGCCATTTTGTTTTGGACAGCCTAGGAGTTTGCTGCCTCTCTTGCTTCTGTGACTCTGCTGTCTTGCTAGCAAACCACCTGACTATTGCTAAATAGTATGAAAATGATTGAATAGCAGCAGGATCAGAAGCAGCAGCAACAACAACAACAAAATCTACAAACTGTTGACAATCCTTCTGGAAAAAATCAGTCATTCACTGCTACTGTAATCCCCGAAACCATTGTTTGAAATTGCTATTATTAGATGCAATAATAAAAACTGACTGATTGCAATTTGAGTGATGCATTTTAAATATTGAAGATGCGATGGTAGCTTGACAAGTATTTTTTAAAGTTGAACATTGAAAATTACGTGTGCACTCAAATGGCGTCACATATCTCTTCAGTTTTTCTCACTATTCCCCAACATGATAAAAGTAGCTGAATAAGGGAAACATGGGCCCTTTTCGCATGGCATTCATCATGCAAAAAGGCCTCCAGAGCATCGCTCGATTGCAAGGAGTGTTTCAGACAACGTCTTCACAATTGTGCGATGCTGCCGAGGCTGGCAGGCGCCAATCGCACACTATATCATTTTCGGGTTTTGACCGATAATGGTGCACCCCAGGGCCCCACGTGCATTTACCTTGCATACAGAGCTCCAGAGCCACAGCCCTCGTGCTTCCTTCCCCAGTGCAGTCTGGGAAAATACCCGGCTGTGCTGCGGAAGGAAGAGGTGGAGCCCTCATGCTGCCTGCTGGCCGTCAGGCAGCTCCTGCAGAGCAGAAGCAACGGGGATGCAAGAGCCTCACGGAAGAGGCTGCTCACATGATCCCTGTGCAACCGTCCTGGACGCAGGTAAGTTGCATAAAGGGCCATGGTCTCAGTGCTATCACGCCTACAGAATGTGGGAAATAAAATTCCTCTACTAGTCCCTCACCAGTATATATCTGCCCAGCATCATTCTTAAAATTTTGTCTTATCTTTTTTTAAAAAAGAAATAGATAGGGCAAAGATAACAAACAAAATCTAATGAAGAGCCATCAAAAGACCATTAACAATACATTAAAAGCCATTTGTGTAAGTTACCTTGCTTGCACTTGCAAATGGAAAAACAGAAAGCCCCAAGGTCTCTACTCTAGTTACTTTCCAATGCCATACCAACAATGTAGTGACATTTTAAACAGGTAAAAAGATCCTATTTCTGGTATAAACTCATGAAGGGAGAGCTTCTAGTTAGTGTTGCCATTGGAACAAGATTGTTGTTGTTATGTGCCTTCAAGTTTACTCTTACGGAAATGGTCATAGGGTTTTTTCGGCAAAATTTATTCAAAGGATGTTTGCCATTACCTTTAGCACATGAATATAACCTATGGCACATGGTTTTTCCTGGCATAATCCCTTCAAAATACTAGTCAAACCTGACCTTGCTTCGCTTTCAAGATCAGATGGGATCTGCTGCCTCCGGACTATTTGGTCTTCATTCAAACAACTTTAGCACTAGACTAATGTCATTAAATCTCTTCAGCGTGATCTTATTAAAAATAATATGAGATCCACAGTTAGCAATGGGCAAATTTATCAGTTTTACTTTTTCCTCCATTTGAATTCTACAAATAATAACAAATTCTGGTCAAAAACAAAATGTTCTGGTCTTCTCAACCATGCCAGCAACAATCTAATATGTTGACATAGAAAAAAAAAGTCATATTGATAATGGCAGGACTCACTCCCAGGAAATTGGCTCAAAATCATAGCCATGCCCCTCAGAAAATCTTTCTTTACTCTTCTTGTGCTAATTATCTGACATGAAAGAAAATGGCCATGAGGTAGTTTTTTTTACAGAGGCACCATTTTGAAGAAATATACTGTTAACAGTGTGCCCTGAGTAAACACTGAAATGAATTATAACAGCTCCAGAACTGACTCTCCTGCTCCTGCACATTCCTACATTCTTATCCTACCTGATATAATAGTAATAGTAGTAGTAGTAGTAGTAGTAATAATAATAATAATAATATTTTAATTAGTCAAGGTACAACAGAGGTTAAAATACAATTAAAACCATCAAACCAATTAAAAACACATTATGATTAAGATACACTAATTAATATATCTATCTATCTATCTATCTATCTATCTATCTATCTATCTATCTATCTGTCTATGGGAAAATATTCTAGTTCCACCATCCACAAACAACAAATAGAGTGATTTTATCCATTTAGTGTTATAAAGCCTTTTAAGGACACAAGTGTACAGTCTTTATCTACTTAATGTTTCCTTACTACCATGCTGTTAGTTTAATTGTACGGTTGCTTTTTTTTCAATTATACATAAATCTACTATATAAAAGTCAATGTTTTTCTGCGTGTTTGTCTGTTTGTCCGCATTTCATACGACTGGCTGTGTGAGGCGAGAAGACCTCATATGATTGGCTGGCTGTGAAGATTCCATGGAATCCTGGGGTTGGCAGTTTAGGGAGGGGCCTTTAGAATTCTCAGCCTCAGAGCTCTTGGGTTTCAGGCCAGTTGTTATGGAGATGAGGCCTACCATCAGTAAGGATGCCAGAAAATGTGTGGGAGGCATATGTGAGGAAAATTAAAGTGACATGCACAACATAGCCCATTTCCACACTACACTGTCATAGTGCTATTATTCCACTTTTAACATCCTATGGAATCCTGGGATTTGTAGTTTAAGGAGGGGTATTTTAGAATTCTCAGCCAGCAAGCTGTTTGACCTCAGTAAACTACAAACCCCAGAATTCCACAGGATATTGAAAGTGGAATAATAGCACTATAGCAGTGTAGTGCATTAATGGCCATAGTTACAAGGTCTTCTCACTTCATTCAATAGATTGTAGGGGTTCCATATGTGAGGAATCTTAAAGTTGAAATTCAAAACAAAACATGCTTCCAGAAAAATGTAAAGGCATTGAACAAATTCAACAGAAAGAGAAAAAAAGTACATCAGTATCACCAGACAACACAGATTGGATTGGGCACTATGGGGAAAAGTTACAGGTACTTGAATAGGCTGGTTGCTATGGAGACAAGGCCTAGCAGCAAGGAAGAGAACAGTATATTCCCTCAGGAACCCAACCTCTGTATGTTAGCAACTCTGAATACAGATTGGATTAGGGAATATGGGGAAAAGTCACAAGTACTAGAATAGGCTAGTTGCTATGGAGATGAGGCCTAGCAGCAAGGAGGAGGACAGTGTATTCTCTCAGGAACCCAAACTATGTATGTAAATAACTCTGAATACAGATTGCATTGAGAAATATGGGGAAAAGTTACAGGTACTGGAAAAGACAGTTGCATGAGTTCTTAAGAAGAAAATAAAATCCCAGGCAAAATCCCAGGTAAATACACTAGTGATATATATTTACTAGCTTAGATGCTACTCTGTGAGGAAAATTAATATAACATCAACAGCAGCAAACACCTGTGAACTCTCTGTCCCAATATCAAAGGTTAGGTCTGATGGCACCTCCCTGCCCCTCCCAGTCTTCCTATAAGATGCTGAATGTAAAGGAGTTTCTTTACTTCTAGTCCCAAGGGCGACATCTATCCATCCCCATATCCCATCTCCTTTCTAGGTTAAATATCTCCTCCTTGAATACCAACTGAATGCTGATGGTTATCTCCCTGCTTCTCATCTCCTTGATTGGTCTGGCAGATTCTTTACATATACCCTCTTTTTCTCAATGCATTATATTTACCTCTTTGTCATTCTTCCATTCTGAAATGTTCCTAAGTGAAATAAGCACATCATTCTTCCCTGCTTGGGAGATGTTTGGAACTACAATTTTCATCATATCTATCCATTAGGCACGTCAAATAGGGCAGACAGAATCCAAACCCTATTGTTAGTCCCACATAAAGTAGACCCATTGAACAAAAGAGGCCTTTTTCACATGCCAGTCCTTTTTGCGAAATGGCCTTGGCAACATCGTGCAATTGCGAGGACCATTCCACATGATGTCCTTGCAGTCGCACGATGCTCCTGAGGCCATTAGGGGGCAATCATGCATTATATCATTTTTGGCTCGTGGCTGAAAATGATGTGTGATCACGCATCCCACATGCACTTACCTTCTGTGCAGAGGCTCTGGACACGCAGCCATTGTGCTTCCTCCTCCAGTGCAGCCTGGGAAAGCACCCGGCTGCACTGCAGAAAGAACAGGTGGAGTGCTCATGCTTCCTTCCGGCTAGCACGGGGCTGGTGTGGAGGGGAAGTAGAGGGGACACAAATGCCTCCTGGATGAGGCTTTTTGCAAAATCCCCGCGTGACACCAGCGGCACCGGGTAAGGTGCGAAAAGGGCGAGAGACTTCATCTATGTGATGAATCATCATACGCCAATTAATTCAATAGGTTTTCTCCATTTGGAAGTAGGCCCAATGGGGATACAAGTCAAAAGTTGTAGTTCAAACATCTGGAAGAAACCAAGTTGGAGAAGACTCATTTACACCAAGGAAATTCTATGTAGCAATGACTAATATGTAGCAATGACTAATATTACTATTATTTATTTTATTTCTTGCCTTTTCTGCAGAACTACTGTAAGTCAGAGTGCTTATGGTTAATTTAAGGTAAGCTGTACTTATGACATGGAACAAGTTAATATTACGTGTGCCACCATTTCTTCAACAGAAAAAAAAATCAGGATTATCAGGGCTGTACTAAGACAAAGCCTCTGGAAGAGTTTCAAGGGTAAGCTTAAAGACTCCCATTAATAGTAACATTTCTGAAGAGGCATTTGTATACCTCTATGGTTACATCACCACCTTTCTTCTACAGCAAATGTCAAGGAGAATTTTAAGGTTCAGGATCAGATATACTGCACGTGGGAAGTTGGATGGAAGTCAACAACATGTTGAAAAGGTTGACAATTTTGAGTTTTTCACACCTTTTGATACTCAGATTTATTGCTGTAAGGATTGTATGGATAGTGTGACTGTTACCTGCAAGGCTGTGTATTTATTTAGCACCAGAAAGAGATGGTAGTTACCTGTCTGGGGAAACTGAAATGAATTAATGATATTAAGAGAGAAAATAAATAAAAAATGACAGGTTATTTATTTCTGGACTGAGATTGCTTTTCAGTAGGAAAAAAGAGTTTAACAAAAGCTGCTTCGAAAAACTATCCCCTTGTTAAACCTTTCCTATAACTCTTCCTACCAAGTTGGAAGTAAATAATTCCGCTTGTCTCATGGATATGTCTCAAACTATTGTCAGTTGCCAGTCAAGTTTTGCTAAGCCCACACAAAATTTAAAGTTACTATTTACTTTATTACAGCACTAGTGGTCAAGTAGAACTCTAGGCAGCGAGAACTATTGATCAGGATTTTGACTGTACAGTTTAAATAAATCCATGGCTGTGGACAAGTTGTTTTAATCAGTAGAACTATACCAATATCCTTTATTTCTCCTCCCCCCTTTGTATGTTTGAAGACATCTTGGCTGGGAAACCTCTGAATCCTCCAGATGCTCTTAGATTCCAGTACCCACCAGCTCCAGCTGGACAGTGGTGCAGGATCAGGGAAGTATTTCATCTGTGTCTGGAGCTTCATACTTCTCCAGTCATGTTGTAATCTCTTGTTGCTGATTCCCCACTTTAAAGAGCTATCTTTTAGGTCTATTGCTCCAGCATCCTAATTGTTTCTACCACATGCTGTGACTTTAGCCTACAGACCTAAACATCACCCAGGCAACACGTGTGTGCATGTACACTCAAGAACATATGGTAATGCAGAGTTGGGGCAAGATATGAGGACAGGATATATGAGTTGCTCTAGCCCTAGAGCTGTGAAGTCAGCAGCCTGAGCTGGAAAACCTGAAACATCAAATGCAGAAAACAGGGTATATTGTTTTGTTGTCCATAACAAAGGTAGAATGGAATATTCTAGTGATCATACCATATCTGGTCAATCAGAAGGCTTCGTGTTGTCCATTTGCAGGAGCTGATGACCCTTTTCCTGTGTGAATTTAACAGGGCTTTGAATGCTATAATCCATAAGGCTTCCCACCCCAAGCTTGCATTTCAGTACTCAGAATCCCTCATACAATGGTACTAACTATACTACCCAATGCTTCTACTGGTGAAGTTGTTGGCTTCAATAAGATGTTGACCCTGTGTTCCTTCTGCTGGGATGGATATCAGGGTCTTTTGACCTGAGCTGGCCATGATGATGTTAAACATACTATCAGAACATTTATTAAAAATTATAGAACCCGTAGGCCTTAGCTATTTGGTGCCACTCCATTTCCGGGCCTTTACTCTTCCTTTCCTTTGCATCCAGGCCTAGACCTTTATTCAATAGTTGTCCAACCTTTAAGGCTTTAGCCACCTCTCCCCACTGTATGGAAGTTAGGCTGTGCTGTCCTCCCCTTTCAGGGTTTGAATATTGGACTAGGGGAAAAATAGCATGGTTTCAGGTGGTTCCAAAGGCACAGGCTCTGCAAAGAAGGCTCTCCCTAAACACCCTTCACATGAGGTATCATTTTCATCTGACAAGGTGTGGGGGATATTACTGCCCTTGTATTAGCCAGGCATCAGCCCCTCAAGAAGAATAGTCAGGCCCACAGCTAGAAGAAGAGTTCCAAGGGTTCAGGGAAAGGGCTCATAAAAGTGAGTGTGGCTAATGAAACTTGATGCCCCTGAACAGGATAAGAAGCAGGAGGTGGCTTCAGGACTGGCTTTGCATCCAGAGGAGTTTGATCTGTTATTTTCAGCATCAGCTGACCTTCCCCCATCCAAAAAAGCCAGCAGTTCAGTTCTCTTGGCAGGTGAGGCCTTTGATGTAGTAGCTGGGGGCCTAGGGCAATTTAGTTGGTCCTGGGGTCCCTATAACATGGTATTTAACCAGTCTGCTACAGTCCTCCTTTTCCAAGTCTCTGGAGCTTCCCCTAGGTGTCATGGAACCCACTGTCTGAGGAAACAGAACCTACTTGAGGATGGCCAGGGGGTTTAGCCCTGACTTTAAAGTCCTATGACTTGGGGATTGGATTCTTTGGTTGGTCTTCCAGTACAGGGTGAGCCAGGCAGCAATCCAACATTTTGACTTATCCTTAGGGTTCTAGTGTTTTGTCCAGGGGATACTGGGAGGAGCTTTGGGAGACACCAAAGCTCCTCATCTGCTCCTGCACTAGGTTGCTCCCCTCTTTTGCACATCTCTGAGGATAATCCTAAATAGGGATAGTTTTTTTAAAGTGGCCCATATTTCAATTCAAACTCTTGTGTTTGATCTTATTATTTTGTGGGTTGGTCAGCAAATATGCAGATTTCTGAGGCAAGATGTCCTTCCTCACTTTGTCAGCCTAGGCAGGTGAAAATGGATATTTCAACAGAGAAATGTAAAGAAATGTAAAGTCAACACATTTCTTTTACATCCTTATATCTCTGAACACCTCTAATTTTTGGACAAGATATGAAAATGACTTGGCCACGTTGAGGTGCCAATTTATTACTTGGCTAAGATGTACAATGACATCAGTTTGCTGCCAATTCTAATGTCAGACTTTCTAAGAGATTGAGGAAGTTCAAATGTACTGAAAGTGTGTTAAGGAGAGATTGTGTTAGAATAATTCTCCATACATCAGGTTAAACACTTTTCCATCAAGCTCAAGGCAATTAGGGTTATGTGTATATAAATATATAAATAGATTCTAACAAATCACCTGGGGGTTAGGTACATTGAATTACTGTCTTGCTTAAATGCTCCTAGATGCAGACACCTATAAATGACATTCTTCTCTCCATAAGCACCTGTTCCTAGTAGAAACAAGAGTCATATTGATTAGCTGCAATTTATCTTCTCCCTGGATTTTGGTCCTGACAGTGTGAGAAGATTAATTGGAATTAATGGCATTTGCACAGCTAATTAAAGTCACTCTTGCTAAAGTCAAATCAATTCCTTTAATCAGGGAAGTGACAGAGTCTTGCTTACTTGCTACAGTCTGCATGTAAATGTGTTCTGCCTGAATAAGCATCTCGACAATCATTTGTGATTGAATACATGAACTCCTTAGGTTACCCAGTAATTTCCCTGATATTTAAAGAGCACAATTCACAGTAGAATAGCACTGTCCCATGTAATGTAATAAGATGTACCTTGAAGGGAAAAAATATCGATATTTGGTCTGTTTGCCCTCTGTTCTTCAGTTGATCCATAATGCTGTATAGTAGAGGTCCATCATATGTGGCCTCTTCCCTTTTGGGGGATGTCCTGTCAAATTTCAGTGGCACGGCAGCGGCAAATAATATTCTTCTGAACTGTTGTTCAAAGAAAAAAACTCCTACTTCGAAGATGTCCACCTCTCCTATATAGGGTATAGAGTAGTGATGGGCAACTGCAATAAGAGTGAAGGGCTAATGTGTTGGTCACAACTGCACATTTTTAGATAAAAATCCAGCCTCAAAGTGTTCAGAAGTCAGCTGACTTTTTACATTTAAATCCAATTGTGGGGAATTAGAGTGTTGGGCATTTTAAGGCAGGTGCATCATGCTGCTCCATGTGCTGTTTGGGGCTACCATTGGTTCACTAAATTTAAATCTTGGAGGAGTCTGTTGGGCTTTGGGAGGCTGCAAAATTGAATTTGGGAGTGATATATATATATATATATATATATATATATATATATATATCTCACCATGGGCTACATTTTGCCCTCTACTAGTTGTGCATTAGAGTCTTGAGGAACTCTGCTTATTCAACCAATTTAATAGAGCTGTTGCAATCAAATCACAAATACATATATACATACATACATACATCTCATACATAAGACATTAAGATTCCAGTCAAACTTTTAATTTGACATGAAAATTAATAGATAGCCTTGTGGTTTTGTACATTAGATAGTTAATTTAACATTTACATTTTCTTCCAGGCAAGAACATTGTGCAATTTTATTTTTTCTTTGTGTGGATATTTACTTCTTGTTTGGATGGTTGATAATCCTGGACAATATCCAGTCAATGGTAATACAAACTGATGGGTGTTTACCAATGATGGAGACTACATATATATATATACTTAAAAAAATGAAATCATGACCATAAAGCATATTACTGAAGAAACCCTGAAGAGAATAATCCTGGACTGATGGAAATCTATGCAGTTGGGAGCTCATACTGTGAAAAATTCAAATGTGTGTGTTAAGTTTAGAAATTACTGATTAGTAATTTGCCATAGAATTAATAAGCATTAATCATTAGCTATGATCTTGACTTCTATTTTGGACGCTTTTATTTTGGACACTTGGCCCTTTAAGTAACCTTTGCCTTACAACAATTTGTTGTCCAGCCTTGCAATTGTTTGTAATCTGTATATACAAGACAAGGTCAATGCCAACATCAGTGATGTCTTTGTTGGTGACCTCGTATGATGACCAGGCAGTATGCACTCTGGATGCCAAGGATCAGATAAAAGATGACCTGTATATAAGCTGTAACCTTGCTAATGCATGTATCTTTCCTGCTTTTGTAAGCAGTAAGATGGTATAAATGAGACATGGATGGATAAAGTTACGTTAGTAGGTTGGACTAAACACAGTTTTGACTCTTAAGGGGATCCTTTGGCCAAAGTTAAGTCATTTGTGTTTTCCTTCCTACCTAGTTACAGTGTTCATCCCAGCTCTGTGTCCTACCTGGGGATACGTTGGAGGTGAGATTTCATCTCCTACTTCTCATGTGTGGATGTGGGAGGGAGGTGAGGCATTCCTGCACAGAAAGCAGCATTTTCCACACACAGTGTAAAAATACCATGTGTGAACATTGCACAGAATAAATCTCGTCCTGCAACTAATCTTTAGATGTTCATTTTTCAAAGATATTCTTGCATTGAAAGGAAAATTTCTAAAATTACATGTTTAGTTCTTTCAAGAAGAAAATTAGCCAAGAATGTCATCTCTAATGTTTCCTTAGCAGAAGGTCCCACCATATGCATAGAATTGCAGCCCTATAGGACAAACCTGTCCATGTGGGGATGGACATGGGAGATAATTTTGTTTCAGATTGGTTTTAATTAGAATTTTCTGTGATTGTCAAAATTTGTATGTGAGAGAAAATGTTAGGTTTTCCCATCCTCCAATACATGCTCGCCAGGAATAAGCCTCTTTCAGATTAATAGTGCTCGTCCCCAGGTCCTACAACCCATTAATTTTAATTGAAAAGTGTGCTGCATGACTTACCATGCCAACACCATAACAGGTCAGGGCATGAACGCATGGCCAGAAGCCTCTTCTGGTTTGCAAGTCTCATTGGTGGGCATTTCCAGGCTCACATGGCCTGGAATTCCCCTTTGTTTGGCTAGCAGCCAATGAATTCAAAGTTGCTACTTTGAATTCATTGGCTGCTGAAGGTTGGCCTGAGTGAAGGCTTGCAGACTTCACTCAGGTCCATCTCCTGGCTATTTCAGCAGCCATCACTGGGTGGGCTGCCTGCCAGTTGTCCTTCAGCAGCATCCCACCCCTCCACCCTCATTTGGTCAATCTGTACATGCATGTTACAGTTTGGTGCTCTTGTTATTCTTATCACAACCTGTTAGGCAGTTGCATGAGTATTGGATCTGGGACAGAAGGTACAAAATGCCACGTGGCAGGTGATGATGGGGGTCCCATCTGGTTCAGGGGGCACATTGGAGTGGTGAACATTCCCTGCTCTAGAAGGCACACAACATGCACTCCTTGGTGGCAGGAGAGATATGTCTGGGTAGTTCCCTCCTGTCATTCATGGCAATCAGCCACAAGCCAGAGGATTGGGTTTATTGATCAACAGGTGAGTTGATTGATGCCTGGATCCATACCCATGTGTATGCCAACCCTATCTGTATCTGGAGCCAATAAAAGTTGTGGCCTTTTCTTTCCAGTCTGGTGTCTGTCTTTCTTTGGAGTGGATGTCACCCCTAATCACACAATAACCACCTATGGTGTGCCAACTGGTTCAACTACATTTGAATTATGTTGCAGTTTTTTAGTTTTTTTAGTTACTACACTATTCCCTGAAAGCAAACTGTACAGTTGGATGTGATAGACAGGAGATAGTACATCTGAGAACAGAACATTGAATATATTGTGTATCTATATGTGTGTACGCACCTGTGTGTGAGAGTGAGAGAGAGTGTATGCATGCTTTTAGAAAGAATACTGAACTCTGTTGCTCATTTATCTTCCTCATCAGTGTTCATCTCTTTTCCTTGTGGAGAGCTTGACTAGTCAGCTTTGTCCACCCACTGCTTATCCAGCTCATTAATTTTGTTTTTCATGGTCTTCTAGGTCAGGACAGTTTGATACTGAAGGGCTTCCAAAGCTGCTTCCAAAGCTGCTTGTTAAAAGGCTCAGCATTTCCGTGTGTGTGTGTGTGTGTCTGTGTGTGTAAGCATAAAAAGGCTTCTTTTGGGACGGAGGCAACTCTGTGGTTTTCCTTTGTTAAACGTGGTTGCTGCTTAGCTAAAGCATTTTATTGTGGTGGCATTACTGTCAGTTTTAACAGGACAGAACATTGAGTTCTGATGGTTGACACTTAGGGACAAACCAAGCATTGCTTTTTTAATATGCAGCATGGAATTACATCTGATTTTTTTTCCTCATTCAAAAGTCAGGTTTGGAGACCTATTCTGGATTAGGACACTAGCACAGAAAGGGGGATTTAATCCTTTGCTCCTTGTTTAAGGAGCCTGATTGGATCATTCCCGCAGCCAGAAGACTGCAAAGGGAAAAACCCTCATTCATGTAAAAAAAAAAAAGAACTTTCATTCCTATGCAAACTGTAGATGCAGGAACATGGAACAGCTTGAGACACAGAAGGAATCAGATAGTTAAAGCAGGGATGGGAACTGTGTGGCTCTCCAATTGTTGGACTGTGGCTCCCAGCAGACCTAGTCAGCAGAGCTAGTGGTGTGGAATGCTTGGTGTTGCAGCCCAACACTTGGAGAGCTGCATGATTGCCACTCCAAACTAGATTATGCCTCTATGTTGATATTTGATTTAAAAAAAAACAAAAAACAGGCCTAGATACATGCTATGTGTTAATTTAGAAGGAATTTGTAATTTGGCTTTCAGATCTTGGATTACAACTTGATAGTTATGCAATGGTATGCTTTTGTTTTCATAATCAAAAGATTGTTATTATTGTGACAATAGAATCACTCCAGGATACAGAGATAGACACAGTGCAAGAAGTGGAATTCTTTTGTGGATTATGGGATATAAACATACCTTAAACTGGACTATTGCTTTAAAAGGCAGTGGGACATTTACTACATATTTTCTTGGTATAGCATCAGCCAAGTATTAGTTCTGAGCTGTTATCAAAACTTTAAAAATATTGTTCTCTCCTGTAATGCTAAACACTAGCCTATGAGAGTCACTTCATGATTGTTAGGAGTTCAACACCAGTGACAGAATTTCCATAAACTTTTCACTAGTACATCACACTGTGGTGGGTAGGGCCATTTCTGCACTAGTCTGTTATAGCACTATTATTCCACTTTCAACATCCTATGGAATCCTGGGGTTTGCAGCATGAGGGGCCTCCCCTACTTAAACTGCAAACCCCAGGATTCCATTGGATATTGAAAGTAGAATAATAGCACTACAACAGGCTAATGCAGAAATGGCCTGGGATACTGCTTTCCAGTCGCCATCTAGGACCTTGTATATGTTGGTAATAAATCTGAAATTGAAAGCTAGTGTTATTATTTATTTATTTATTGCCTTGCAGTCCTCTAGCACAGAGACATTATTTAAATTTTAAGTTGCTTTAACTCAGCATTAGGCATTTAAGAAGCTGAGCATACTTTACTATTTTTGTCTTGCAGATTGGTTGGCGAAGAAAAGAAAAAAGCCTCACTTAAATTCTCAAAGCCAGCATCATTGAAAAAGGACTTGGTTTTACAAAAGATTAAAACAACCTATATATTTCAGGATGCAACCTGAAAGGAGACATCTTAGGGGGTTTTTTTGTTTTGTTTTTTAAAAAAACAACCACAGTGTTTCTAGTCAGTATCTAACAATGGGCACAAAAGACAACTCACGACTCCATGCTGACTGAAATGTTGGCAATGACTGTGGTCAGTCTAATTATACAGTCTCTCTTTGGTTTGCATTGCGTGAGTTATGGAAAATGTACCAAATAAATATTACATCCATCCTACTTCTTGTGTGGCAGTTTTGCCATGCTAATCACTCTCTTCAAAATGTGTGCAATATTGTCTTTTGTTTGCCTCCTGGAAATGAAACCTGACATTGTTTCCAAGGGGTCCATCTGCCAGCTAGGCCTGGTGGGAGGCAGTGATCTGATCAAAGTTTGGCTCTTACTGTTGGCAGAGAGATATTGCCATGGCTTGGACCCAGTAAGGGAAGCCACCATCTGGGGAACATTTTACAAGAGATTGTAAAAAAACAGAAATGGGCTTGAATATGAGGATGACAAAGAAAGAATATCAATCAGAGCTTGCATAGTTATTTTATAAAATAATTAGCTACCAGTCCAGCACCCTTCAAGTAGTTAGCTACTGTTCTACTTACATTTTAAGAAGTAACAATACTTTGTTGCTATTCAAAGATAATTTCAGTTATTTTAAAATACCAGTGTGACCAATAGAATAAAATATATCTAAGCAGTAAATACACATACAACCCTAAGGAATCATAGCCACTCACATCAAGAAAAAGGAACAGAGTAATCCTGGGTATGTTACAATAATGTGGACAAGAGATTCACGGTCAGTAAAGTGGAAGGCAGTAGGAAACGAACACCATATTATTCATTCAAACTGAGACTTCAAAAGACCTGAATAGGTTGGTTGATGATTGGAACTGTTGGAGGTGTTTTATTCATGGAGTTGCCATAAATAACAGCAATAAGTTTAGGAAAAGAAGTTACTCCCACAAGCCAGATGCCCATGTGGCTAAGCTCTGATAATTATTCCTTTGCAACCAGTTCTTTCTATCTACTTACTTCCAAGCTCTGGTGTCCTTTTCGTGAGATTATATATTAAAGTTCCTGAAGGTTATAGGAAACTTATAGATAGAAACCACATTCAGCTACATGCTGCAACATCACATGCACATTTTTTTCCACACTGCTTCTGCACATCATTAATTATCATTACCATTGATGGGCATGTGCACAAGGTGATTGCATCACCCAAAGTTCCTATATGTTCTTTAATCAAGATAATGGGACACAAGGATAGTGTTTTATATGATCCTCTTTTCTCGCCCATAATGAGGAACTTCAGCAAATTGTGGAGAATAATATTTATGAAGCAGACCTAAGAACCACTGTTTTCTAGTATACTGAAGCCAAAATGTTTTTAGACCATAACTGCCCAGGAACTACAGATTCAAAATAGGCCTATTGTGGAAATATATAACTGTCTACATGTGTGGCACAGTCCGCACACCTTCTGAGGCGATGCTATGTCTACATTCTATGCCTACGCACTTCTGATGATGATCCAGGAATATGCTGCTTCTTGGAATAGTCTCCTCACCTTACCCAGGGACATTAGAACTGATGAAGCAAGATCTAATTCAGCACAGGAATGTCCTCCAGATGACATTAAGGTTTACCCCATGGACTATAGTGTACTGCGTACATGGCAATATTGCCAGCTTCACACCATACAAGGAGCCTGTGGCCCTTTTCGCATGGCATTTGCCATACGAAAGAGGGCCTGGAGCGTCGCGCAATTGCAAGGAGCAATCTGCATGATGTACTCACAATCGCACGATGCTCCAAGGGCCGGCAGAAGCCAATCATGCACCTTTTCATTTTTGACTTGAAGCCGAAAATGGTGCGCGATCGTGCATTGCTCCTGGGCCCCGCGCACACTTACCTCGCGTGCGGAGCCTCTGAAGCTGGGCCGGTTGCGCTTCCTGTCCCAGGTTGTACTGTAGAAGGAAGAGCCAGGGCTCTCACGCGAGCTGAAGCAGCAGGGAAGGGAGAGCCTTTCAGTCGAGGCTGCTCGTGTGATCTCTGCACCCCAGCGCCGGAACAAGGTAAGGTTGGAAAGGGCCTCAGATTCAGGACTGTACTATACTTTGCCTTGTGGTGGGGAAACTGTGGTCCTTCAGGTGTCATTGGGCTACACCTTCATCATTTCTGACATTAGTACATTGTAGCTGGGGATGATAGGTACTGGTGTCCAAAAAGTCTATAGGACCATTTCATTCCTATCCTTTTTTTTTTTGCATTACTGTAACCAATTCTAGAAAAGAAATCATTTTCAAATATCATAATTCAATCTGAAGTACCTTACATTCAGAAGAAATAGAACTGAGAGGCTCTTTCCATCTTTTCTTGTCTTTTCATTACATATTCTCACCTAATCAGGGAAGTGCTACCAAGAAAGAATCACATGGCATTCATTTTATGTTTCTGTCATTTACTGCAAAGAAAGTTATCTAAAAAGACAGACACAAGTGAACTGAGTCCTAATCTTAAATTACATCACTTAAATAAATAAAAATCACATGGACGACTTCAGTTCAGGATTTTCATTGCAAAACAGGGAATTGGTTGCAGAGTTTTACAACCTTTTCCATTAATTTGATTTATGTTCTATGCTGTATTTGTACTGATGTTTTATCCATATTCTGTTTGCAGTGGCTGTTACTCATGTAGAATAAAATATGGCTGACTATTACCATTTATGAGACTGACTTTTACCTGTGAGATGCATAGTATTCTAAGTGTATATGGATTATGACTGAATGAAAAGAAAGCTGTACATGGGAGAATAATGCAAATAATAAATAAATCAAATCACTTTTAATATTTAAAATAATATACCAAAAATTGTAGAATTTGTAATGCTTTTCAATGAAATCTTTAAAAATTAAAAATTATTTAATCCTGCATCATAAAAAAGATTTAAAACTACATTAAATCTGTACATTATTTTTCCCCATGTATCATCAACTTAATTAGTGCATGAAGAGCAAATTTTATGCACAGTAACTTAGTCCAATTAGCAACCCCCCAGTGATCAATCCAGTCAACCCTCATAAAAGGACAAGTATGTTAACAGTTATAGCAAAGAACTGAAAGGTTTTACTGTACACATTTCAGGAGCGAATAGCATACATATATTTATAAGACCGGTGGTACCAGTCTTAAAGGTCTCAGCTTGGTGAGGAAGCTGTTCCATGGATTTGTGACTCAATAATTTTTAGAGTATAAATAATTGTGTGTGAAGTGATAGCTATGAGTCTGCCTGAGCTTTAAGATGTGGAGGAGGGCTTTCTCTCAGTTCCCCATCATCACAATCAAGTTTCATAAGAACATGGGAGAGAGCATTCTTGGTGGCTACTCCCAAGCTGTAGAACTCCCTTTCTCAGGGGGATCTGGATGGATCCATCTCTGTAGTCTTTCCACTGGTGGATAAAGACCTTATCATTTAGGGAGGCATTTGATTTTTAATATGCTGTGACAGGAGGAGCTTTTAATGGGGAATGTTGTGTTTTCATTTTATTAGGTTTTAAATTTGCTTTTGAAGGTATGTTTGCCTTATGATTTTAACTTTTTTTAAAAAATGGAAGTTTGATTTGTTTGTGTTTTAACTTTTGTACAAAGAGTTTTTAGTTATATTGTATTTTTAAAAGGTTGTCATGCTGCCTTTAATCCTTTACAGGGAGAAAGGTGGGATATAAATAAAATAAATAAAATAAAATAGCTAGAACTGGATAAGTTTGCTGGCATCTATTACTATCTGGGTCTCCTGAACTTGCTGTTTCTACCTCTTCTTCCACTTTCTCTACCCAGTGAAAAGCAAGTGCAGCAATCTTTTTGCACTTGTTTAGTTTTCATTGGAAAGTAGTGTGGGCTGGACCCTGAGGAAGATGCAGGGAAATGGGTTGTGGAAACCAGGGGTGGAGGAGGATACTTTTGGACTACAACTCCCAGAATCTCTCATCCACCATGGTCACTAGGAATTGTAACATAAAAAATAAAAATTAAAAAAAAAAAGGAAAGGAGGGAGGGAGGGGACAAAAAAAAAGTCTCTTTCTCGAGCTCTGGGAAATGGAAGTGCAGAGGAGCAAGTGAGCGAGTGGTACATTCAGGAAGAGCCTTTTTTTTTCCTGGGCTCCCATTTTGTAAAATAATTTTGGGGTTTTGGTTTCCCCCACCATTTGGTTCATTGGTAACTCTATTGCTTCCCCAACACTTTGTTTATCCAACTCTTTTCCTCACCAACAGTGCACAACAATCTTCATTTTGAAACCTTGGCCCTTTCTGCAACTCACCTTTTCTCAGCACTTGAGTGCAGGGATCGCACGAGCAGCCTCCAGTAAGAGGATGTCGCATCCCTGTTGCTTCAGCTCTGCAGCTACTTCCTGGTTGTGCGAGAGCCCCTCCTCTTCCTTCTGCAGTGCAGCCTGGGATTTTCCCAGGCTGCGCTGGGGCAGGAAGCGCAACCGGTGCGGCTCTGGAGCTCCGCATACCAGGCAAGTGCACACAGGGCCCCAGAGCAATGCGTGATCGCGCACCATTTTCAGCTCAGAGCCAAAAATGAAAAAGTGCATGAGTGGTGCCTGCCAGGCCCTGGAGCGTCGCATGAATGTGAGTGCATTGTGTGGACTGCTCCTCACATTCGCGCGACACTTGAGGGGCCCTTTCGCATGGCAAATGCTGTGTGAAAAGGGCCCTAGTATGAAGGCTTTCCCTTCTTCCTTGGCTTTTTTTTTAAATTACTCTTCTCTTTCCTTCTGTGTTCTGTCTTCTCTACCTCCCTTCAGATCCCTGCTTCTGGGCTTATTTTGCTTAATTTGTCCACCCTTCTTTCAACCTACCTATAAGAAGACCAAAATGCCTCTCCTATCTTCTGTGTTTTCCCCTCATTACCCATCTTGCCAATCCTGGTCTTCTTCTCTGTAAGAGATACCTTGCACTTTCAGCTTTTCAGGACTCTCATGAAGGCCTCGATGATCAGTTTCCAGTAGGGCAGAAATGGGAAATCTGTGGCTCTCCATATGACTGCTTCCCAGCAGCCACTGAAGTAATGCAAATGCTGAGATATTAAATCAACATCTGGAGGGCTGAAAATTTCTCAGCCCTGCATTGCAGTGTCAAAATGTACTTATCTTGCAGTCTGCAACATTTAAGCTGCTATGTACATTAATGCTGGTTTTAAATTGGTTCTTCTCTTGAAATAGGGTTTCTTGATATTCCAAACATTCTGTTAGGTTGAATAGAGGCAGCTATGAGCTTTTTTGCACTTCAGGAAGACCGTTACAAGGTATTTCTCTGCACAAGATACACAATGGCTGCAACGCATGTAGAATAAGATATGACAAGATACATAGATTTTTGAACATAAAGTGTTCTATCTGTGCAGAAAATGTGGTTCCTATGCAGGAAACACATTCTATGTGCAGAAAAGTCTGCACAAAGAATCCCATGTGCATTTCTGACTTCCTGTAGTATGAGTAGCATTTGAAGACTACTAAAAATTTTCCATATCCTTGCACAGCAGGTGTCATTGTGAAAGAATTATTCATGCCTAGTTGTGAACAAGACAAAGATGTACATCTACACTCACATCTAGCTGATCTGTATTCAGCTGTCAGAATATTTATCAGTACCTCATGATAACACTGATATGTGTCAGAAGCTAAAAAGCTCAACACATTTTGCACTTCTGTATTTGGTACACATGTGTTTTCATGATACAGACAACACTAATGAGGGCAATGTGATGGGGAGGAGAGGAGAGAGGAACTTCTTGTTAAATGCCTTCTAGACCTTCTTGTAAAATGCCATGCCTTTGGCAGCCCAACTGGTTTCCACACTGATTTCTTTTCAGCACTACTTCAAGGCATGGCTTTTTATTAGGGCTTAATTTACTTTTTAGGGCTTGATTTACATGTGTGTGTGTGTGTGTGTTTAATCCCACTTAGCCTTTTAACTCTGTTTTGAGTTGTTTAAATTATTTACCATGTTTTTATCTTGTCTAAACTGCTTACTCAGTTTGTTTTGAAATTGTCTAAATTTTTAATATTATTTTATCTGTTTGCCACCCTGTGTTATAATGCATGAGATTTCAGAGTAAAAAACTTTTTAATAAATAAATAAAGTAAGTAAGTTTTTTAAAAATCACCTATCTGCATCTGGCATCTACCTTCAATTTAGTATTCTCAGTGTTAGAACTGTAACCCTGAATGCTATTAAAATACTTTGGAAAGACTCAACTTTTCTATCCAAGGGCAAAGCTGTAAAAAGTGGATCTCGTTCAGAAAAATATTTAAAGATAACAGTACTTGTACCACAGCAAATGGCAGAGGGGGAATTGGTATGAAAGTTTATTTCTTATGGGAGAATATGCTGGAGACAGTTAAGTAGTATCACCAAAGTTTCAGATCATTGCTCTAGGCTACCTTGGTCCCCATATCAGTACGTTAAATGGCTTAGGGCAATACTTAAATGTTACATATCAGAGGAGCTGATAAATTGCTGAACTATGGAACTGTTCTGTGCAATCCTAAGTGTTCTCAAAAGAGATAAACAGTTCAGTTTTTCAATGTGCTGCTGCTGCTGATGGCACCTAGTGCTACTGGCATGATGCTTCCGTTATTGTTGATTGAGCAGGGGCTCAAGTTCACCTCTGTAATGAAAGGAAAGACTTCTGTAGCTGTTCCTTCTCCCTCTTTCTCTCTCTCTATCTGTGAACCTCTTCCTTGTACTTTCTTTAGGTGATATTCCTTTTAATCTCTGCATCAGTCTCTCCATTTTTGGAACTGTACAAAGATAAGCATTTGTGTTTGTGAGCAGCTTTTCCTGATGTGTGCATTTTACATATATATTCTTTGTTTAATCTGATGAACACATTGTCTTTTACTTTTCAGCCTTTTTCAGTCCAGAAAAGTGGCTTATCTCCCCAGTCCATTTTTAATAAGTCAGGGAACAGAATTTTCTCCTTGATCTAAGCTTTTGTTCAGTATTTTTGATCCTCATGGGTTTGATCTTTCTCCATTCTTAATTGTTTCAGACAGTAGGCTTAATCTAGACTCTGAGACAAACTATTACCTATCTGATTTATGTTTGTTTTAGCAAACCACATTCATCTATTTGACAGAGTTTTGATCCTTGCATGTAGGAGCTCAGGTACACCAGAACTGTAGTTGGCTTCATTATTTTATATTTCTATAGAATAAATGTAAGATAAACATGCATAACATCCTTTGTATAAAATTTCTACTTGTAAGTTAGGGTTTTTAAAAACAGTAGTCTAATTTTACTTTGGAAAAAGTGCTTTCCACTTGCATATTATCCTTGTCAAGAAATATTAAGTCTCTCTTACTAGTTACTAATTTTGATGAGGGCCAGCACCAATATTACTAGGACCACAGCAGGATTTTGCCACCACTACTGTTGCTGCCATGGCAACTGATGAAACTCATTGCAAATGATGAAGCTCATTCCTAGTCCTGCGCAGCATGCAGAGAGTAGTTTGTACTTGTTTGTACATGTTAAATGATACCAGAACCACTTCCAATATGTGTACATGGGAAGAGGAGGCTACTCCTACTAACATGGTAGGATCGGTTACTGCTTATGCTGCACAAAAGTTGGAACTTTGTTTGGAACTGTCACTAAATACAGATCGAAGACTACAAATGTGTAGAGGCAACCACCTCTGTGTTAATTATGCTGGTCCAGCATCCAGTCTATGCACAGTATCACCAATAGGGTAGTACTAACCTACCTTTTCTTTTCTTTTCCTTTCTCCAGCTTTTCTTGCTTCTCCAGCCTTCCTGTGAACCAATATATGGCACTATTAGTATGATCTCAGAAGGACCCATTGAAAGCTCCTTACTTAAAGCCTCTCCAAACCTGGAGACAGGCCTGATATTAGTACTTACTGGTCTTCTATAAAGCAAAGTTGTAAGAAAGTGTGATCCATGGGCCACCTGGGGATAATTTTACTCTTAAAACTCCTCATCTCCATTCTAAAACTCCCCCATTAATTCTGAGGGGGCAATTTTTACAACCATATGGCTGGAAAGCATTTTAAATTATAGCAAAATGAGATAATTGCTTCCCTCAACTTTCTAAAACCTAAACCGATCTGAAATGGGCTAGGAAGTCTCCTTGGGTTGCACAGTGGGTGTACCATGTCACTTCTGTTTTCAGTTTTTTTGGTGATATCATGGCCTATCAGAGGTCCCTGTCCTGGCATCAATGAGGAGGATTGAGGGGGTTACATCTTCCTCCTTGCCATGAAATGCAGCTGTTCTGATCTGAAATATCTGATGGACACCAAGTTGGCATCTGCTGCTTTTAAAATTTCCAGTTAAATCTTTGGGAGCACTTAAGTGAAAAATTCTTCTGATTAAGATGGCTGTGCCATGCTGCCTTCTTTTTGCAACTAAGAGCTGTGTAGATGTGCTTGCTTTTAAGATTGGGACTTTAAAAAAAAAACGACAAGACATTGATGTGTTTAAAGGGGACTGACAAAGGATTTAAGAGCATTGTCTTTTTGTGGATGATTGGATTTTCTCACTTAAGTGAAACCATTATCTCTTTGAAGCAGATAAGACTGTCTGGCTGTGAAGACCAATCCGACAACTGTTTGAATGCTGAATTGAAGATGGAATTCCATGATTTTCTATGAATCTTCTCTGAGATCTGTTCTTTGAGAGATAAGGAAGTTCTGAACATGATGAACAGACTATGATCAAATTTGACAGAAGATTTGAAACTGCAGATTGCAGGATTTAAGAAGAAACTGTTGGGAGATATTGTGCAAGTGGGAGCATGTGGGGCTAATTTTGAAATGATGGATGGTGAAAATTGTATGGATGAACAAACTTGATGTGGCTTGATGGAGGAATTTGCCCACAAAGCAGAGGAGAGAAGCATCCAAGAAGTACTGGATTGTAAGATGAGAAATGTTGTGCAAGGGAGGAGGAAGGGGAGGGCTAGTTTGGAATTAATGTCTGAGGAATTTATAATGGACAAACAAACTCATGAGAATTTAATGAAAGGATTGGCCTCTAAGAATAAGGAATGTGAGAGCAAGATAAAAAAAAATGACAGTATTCTGTTTCAAGATAATTCTTTTAAGGCAGAAAATTGGAAGGAGAAGGAAATAACAAAGCATAAACAAGAGAAGTTTAGCAGGTTGTGAGGAAGGATGGAGGAAGAAGAAAGCAAGAGTTCAATTTAAATGTAAAATACAATAAAAGAAATAATGTCTGGCTGGAATGAGGTTATGAGATTTTGTTACAAATATTGGACAATGAGAATTGGATGTAGGTATGATCTTGATAAGAGCATTATATGATAAAATTTTACAGAAATATTAGAGCTTAGATACAGTGGAAATGTAGTGTTATGAGAGAGTTTAACGACTGAATGGATTTAGTGAGGCTACTTAGTATGCAAGGCATCATGGTAATATTGAGAAAAAGTGGAATACTACTTATTCTCATGCAATATGATGTAATAGCTTAGAATCATAGAAAGGTATTGATAATTTAATTCTACATATGTTAACCTTGATCAAAAGAAAATATCTTTGACCAAAGGAAAAGAATGCAATATGATGCAATATGACATAATGGCTTAGAATCATAGAAAGGTATTGATTGATAATTTAATTCTACATATGTCAAGCTTGATAAAAAGAAAATATCTTTGGCTATGGGAAAGTAATATAATAGGGAATAGAAAGAAAAGAAGAGCTGGGCTTTTATTTAGTGAGATGAAGTAATTTGAATGCTATAAAACACTGAAAGAAAGAAAGCAAGGAAGTTAGCTTCTTTTTCTATTCTTTAACTCTTTTTCCTTTCTTTTTTCCTTTCTTTTTTGTAGTTGTAAAACCTTAGTATATTTTAAAACTTTCATTAAAGTATATTATTAAAAATGTAATTCACTGATAGGGTGCCATCTAAAACCTTTTCCTCTCTAACTAGGGAAAGGGAGGATGGATCCACTTCCATAATGCTGCACAATGAAGAACAAACACATCACAGACACTAAAGCCTTATCTGCACCTTATCTTTTTTTGGCACTAGGGTGCAGGGATCATGCGAGCAGCCTTGTGAGAGAGGCTCTCGCATCCCCGCTGCTTCAGATCTGCACAAGCTACCTGTTCCCAAGCAGGTAGTGTGAGAACCTCGCCTCTTCCTTCCACAGTGCAGCCTGGGTGTTTCCCAGGCTGCGCTGGGGCAGGAAGAGTGACCGCCGCAGTTCCGGGAGCTCTGCACGCACAGCAAGTGCATGTGGGGCCCTAGCGCAATACGAGATTGCGCACCATTTTCAGCTAAAAGCCAAAAATGAAAAAGTGTACGAGTAGCACCTGCCCTACCCTGGAGCATTGCACGATTGTGAGTGCATCATGCAGATCGCTCCTCACAATCGTGCGATGCTCCAGGTGCCCTTTCGCATGGCAAATGCTGCACAAAAAGGGCCTAAGAGTATAAAACAACAACAATAACTGCTTTGCACTTGGAATTTAGCATGCCAAAGCAGTGGGGTTGTATTGTGGAAGCAAGGTAAGAATCTCCACTCAGCCATAAAACACGCTTGGGGCATTTATGATTTCTCATCTGAACCAACTTCACAGCCTTCTATTGTGCAGATAAAATGCTCTGGGTGGGAGATTGATGTGGGGAAACATGCACGTCTCCTGGTCATCTCAGAGGGAAAAGTGGAATGGAAATATTAAAAAATAAACACATTCTTATTGATCCCACATGCAACTCCACAACACGGATCATTCCCTGAAACATTTTGCTAATGGAAACTGGGATACACACTGCCAAAGAACATCAAAATGTGCCACGATGGCAAAAGTTATTAATGAGGAAGGACATACAAGCTAGGAGAGTCTGTAGCACTTTACTTTTTGACTGAGCCTACTGGGAAGAGGAAGAATCTGCCCATTCCCTCCATTTCTCCTAACAGAGTTAATTGAGTGCAAACTACTTTTGCATTTTGAATTCAGTTTGCAGCAATTAAAGTAGATTGATGAAGGGGGAAAGTGAGAGGAAGAGAGAACCTGCGCCATTTTAAAAGCAGCTGAAAAGACGGGATAACAGAGGATTTACTGGGACCAAACAAGAACAGTTCAGGCGTATGCATGGTTATATGTGACTTGGCGCAAGTCCTCCCTGACAGCCAACATTTTTATTGCCCCACTGTTACTAAAAAGAAGTGGGGAGTGGTATTAGGAATTATATATACACATATTACTAAGAAGCCACCTTCTTCTGTTCATTACCTCTTTGTTTTGCTAAGGACGTCTTCTCAATTCTTCCGTGAATGCTAGGCCAGCTCTATCACAAGGTAGAGGAGGAAGATTATCCAGAAGTTGCTGGAGTGATTGAAGAGGCAGTCCCCCAACTATTCTTCTTGAGGCTGCAGACATTTTCCTTTTTGGGGGGACATTTACCTTTTTGGGGGAAGTGTAGGATAGAATCTTACAGTCCTGACACTTCTGCATTCCAGACAGCTTGCTTTCCTCGAGTGTGATGGAGGATCCTCTCCCATTTCCAGTAGTGAAGTAAAATCCAACTGCCAGTCTTGTTGGCCCATGTGGAATGAAGAGGGCACCAGTTTGTCTTTTGCCTCAAGAAGCAAATTGGCTTGGGAGAGGCCTGCATTTGGTGAGACACATTTGAACAAAGAGATTGTCAGTGGTTAAGAACAGCCCATGATGTATAATTGCTAAGTATGGGCCAATAGTTGGGTGTGAGGTTTTAGCATGGGTGATAAAACACCAGCTAACGTGATAACCTTTTTCAGATGTTTGTACTTTTCTCTGAGACAACATGCCAAATGATCACAGTCTGAAAGAGAATTTCATTTCTTTCAGCTTCAGACAGCACTGGTGCTATGAGCAATTCAGTCCTAAGTCTATTCATTTCCTTTCCTTTTTATAAGGCTGGACAATTTAAATCTGACTGGACCTAATCCAGCTAAAGTTATTCATGTCAAAAAGCCATTGATTTTAGCAGCAGAAACTGAGGAATGCTTTTATAACTTCCTCATAAATCAATGAGACTTTTGAAGCATTTAATGGACCGAAGGCATTTAACTTAGCTGTCTCATGTTCATACTTATTAAAAGTATTAAAAGTATATACTTGAAATCAGAATCTTTCCTCCAAACTCAGGAGTTGGAATAAGCAAGTAGACAAAAGATGTTTTGCTGTTAAATTAATTAGTCAATTAATTGAATGTATTAATGGAACTAATTTTGAATTTTTAAAAAATGAGTATGGAAATTAGTGCTGGTTAATAATCATATAAAAAGGACAAATTAGCATCCATACAGTACATTTAGAGAGCCTTCCCAAACTTGATACCGTCCAAATGTTTTGGAGTGCAATACCCATAATGTCTTACTGTTAATCATGCTCTCTGGTCGTATGGGAGTTTTGCACAAGGTTGGAGAAGCCATCATTTGAGCATTTAAAGTCTTTCATATGTTAGCTCCAAAATTTTTACAGCAACCCTGTAAAGAAAGTCAGATTATAATATCTACATGACAGATGGGTCCAAGGGTTGTCTTTTTTTAATTCAGTCCATGGAGTTCATGGCCAAGGCCCTATTTTGAACCTGAAACTTCTGTTCTCTTCTGGCATACCACCAGATAGCGGAAAGGGTGAGTATGCTGAGTTTTCTTTTCTCTGTGGATTTTCTCTCAGCATCTAAAAAGCCTTCTCAAGGACTTTCTTTTCTAATCTTTTTTTAATACCCAATGAGAAGCAGGATTATTAATATCAAACAGATGCCCACCCCAAAAGCCAAACCCTATGAACCTTATTCATAAGACTTGTTTGCCCATATGCCACAGTAATGGAATGTTTGCATCAGCTTATCACACACATATCTGCAATAAATTCTTTTGAGAATTGCCTCACCAATAGTGTAGCTATTATTTGATCCATAGTATTTTTTAAAGTCTCCTGGGTTTTGCATTCTATATCTAAAAATGCATTTCCCCTAACGCTTAGTGTCTTTGGCAATTAACACACTTAGAAGCACAGTTTTTAACAACATTTTCTAAACCACCTCCCAAGAGACGAACATTCTGATGAATGAACTCTCTGAGATTTCAAAAGACACCATGGAATCATAGTAAACTACTTTTACTCCAAAGGCATTCAAAACACTCAGAAGTTCAGATCCATAGAAAAGCTCTTTTTAAACACTTGGACAGATGTGTCATCAAAATAGAGTATTGCAGAGAATTCTGGCCATCAAGATGACAGAGGTTTCATGATTGGATATAGAGCAATTATTCTATTTGAATCTAGTTTTTTAGATTTTTATTTAGATTTTTTTTAAAAAAAATAAAAAAATATTTATAAGAAAGAAAAAGAAGAAAACAGAACTTTTTCCTTTACACAGCATCTGCATTATGATTAGGTAGATTGAAACAGTTGCCTTTGGCAGCTGATACCAGGAAGTATCAGTAAGATTTTAATTAAAAATACTGTCGAGGATACAGCCTTCTCTGTATTCCCTAAGATAGGTAGCCACACTTCAGATGTAGTTGAGGATTCTGTTACACTGTCATTGTTGAATGGAGACACCTGCCAATCCAGATAGCTTTGGTACATGGAAAGAGAAGTCTGCCATCTTTTCTGTTACCTCAGGTAGCAGCCCTGTTCTTATGTATAAAGTGACTAAAGAAAAGGATCAGTGTAGCAGCCTTGCATTTACTATAATGTATGGTTCTTCATTTGAAGGAAAAAAATAAAATACAGATTGCTTTAAAGGCCCTTATCCCAGAAACAGAACGAAGAACCTTTATTCTGTCCATGCATGAATTGCATCTTACTATAGTGATGAATGAGAAATTTGTTTGATTAAATTTTTAGTGCACATTTAATTAATTTGTTCCCTCACACACCAATCAAGATGAGCAGGAATGCAGTCTGTCATTGACCTCTCTTCTTTCTTGTGGTTTTCAATGCAGTTCAAAGGGGAGAAAAATGTGAGGCAAACAATGCCCTAAAGGGGTGCAAATTTGACAGATATCCATAAAAGCCCAATATATTCAATTAAAAAAAACACTTGAAAAAAATAACATTTGCCAAACTGCAATTGGAATGTTATCTTTCCCAATATCTACAGGTGTCTGGAAGATTGCAGCTTTAAGGGACAGGAAGACCTGCAGCTTTTTGCACCTTACCTTTTCACGGAGGTGGGGGCGGCGCTCGCGCGAGAAGCCTCAGGAGGAACGCTGCCACTTCCCTGCTGCTTTGGTTCTGCAGCAGCTTCCTGGTCGCGCGAGCGCTGCGCGAACGCCCTGTAAATGCCCCACCCCTTTCTACTGCAGTGCAACCTCGGAATTGCAGGCTAGCACTGAGGCACGAAGCGCAACTGGCTTGGCTCCCGATGCACCGCACACTAGGTAAGTGCATGCAGGCCCCAGGAGCATTGCGTGACACGCACCATTTTCGGCTTTAAGCCGAAAATGAAAAGGTATGTGCGCGGTCTGCGTCAGACCCTTGAGCGTCGCGTAAATGGAAGTGCATCATACAGACTGCTCCCCCCATTTATGCAGTGCTCAAGGGGCCCTCTCGCTTTAGAAACGCTGTGCGAAAAGGGCCCTGGTCCTGAAACATAGAACTGCTTTCAGAGTTGCAATATCAGAGGCCATTTCCGTACTATATTCCGTACTATACTAGCTATTACACTACTTTCAACATCTTATGGAATCCTGGGGTTTGCAGTTTAATGGAGGGGCATTTACAATTCTCAGCCAGAGAGCTCTTTTGCCTCAGTAAACTACAAACCCCAGAATTCCACAGGATGTTGAAAATGGAATAATAGCACTATAACAGTGTAGGGTGGAAATGACCAGAAACAGGAAATTCAGTAGCAGGAGACACAAGAGTCCTTTCCATTACTCACTTTTTGCGGAGCTGGGGTGCGGGGATCGCGCAAGCAGCCTCTAGCGAGATGCTCTCGCATCCCGGTTCTTTCAGCTCCGCAGTTGCTGCCTGCTCGCGCGAGAGCCCCTCCTCTTCCTTCCTGGGGCAGATAGTGAGAGTGCCGTGGCTCCAGAGCTCCACACATATGGTAAGTGCACGCGGGGCCTTGGAGCGATGCGCAATCGTGCACCATTTTTGGCTCACAGCCGAAAATGAAAAAGTGTGCGATTGGCACTTGCCAGACCCTGGAGCATTGCGCAATTGCAAATGCGTCATGTGGACCACTCCTCTTAGTCTTGTGATGCTCGAGGGGCCCTTTTGCATGGCAAATGCCATGCGAAAAGGGACAAGATTGGGAAGATGCAGACATACAGCCTATGTTCTATGACTAGATATATCGTGTTATATACCAGTTGGGTCTCATCACTCTTTCTCTTACCCCCTTAAACCTTATAGCCAAAGCATTCTGGACCTTGATGGGTCCTCATCCTAGGAACTGCATTAGATGTCATTTCCAAATGTATTCAGTGAAGATAGTAACCTCAGTCAAGATGAAGTCCTTTTGAAAATGGAGTCCTTTTCTAATATACTTTTCTGGGTGATAGCCTGGGTAACACCAAGGGGATTTGCATGCCCTTGGTGTCCTTTCCTAATGAATTGCAAAACAGATGAGTTAAAAGCAGCCTTTGTGGCATTACTGAGTCTTAATCAACCTTGTGATTCCTGTCTTGTTTAATCAAGAAGGCTATGTAAGGCGTTTGAGCTTGGCTACCTCCCCACATCTCAGGTTAATGACATGCTGACTAGTTTTTATGTTAAACAAATTAAATCTTACTTTCCTTTTAGGCTTTTCTGGAATGCTCTGCCAGGAAAGGTGATGGTTTAGAATTCACAGCAATTGATGGTTTTGTTTTTTGTTTTTTGTTTGTACAGACAGATCTGATCAGTATATAAACTCATTTAAACTTAATGTTTCATACATTGCACTCATTGTCCTCTGGCATAGATAATGGGTAGCAGTTTAGTCAACTTATGTGCTTCACATTTACCTTCAGCTCATGTTGAAAGTTTTCCTCAAACAATCCCCTTTTCACTACAGCTGTAATCAACACTCTCCGTGCCATTTGTGGGGAGACAAATGATGGTTATTTCATCAGATTTCTCCAGGAGGAGGATGAATTCTGCAATAATACTTCAGAGATGAGGTTCACTATTCACACATCTATTTTCTTTTCTGCTCAAGGATCATGTTCTCCTTCCTTCCTTCCTTCCTTCCTTCCTTCCTTCCTTCCTTCCTTTCCTGCAGCTACAGCTGCAAAAGATCACAGTGACAACTGTGTTGCCAGCCTGACCCCCATTTTCCTTCCCCCACAAGGCCCCACATCATTCTGGGGCACAGTTGGGAGAGGAGAGGACATCTGCCACAAAATACACGGTGGTAAATAGTTGATGAAAAGTCTGAAGCGTTGCTTTCTTCTTGTTAGATAACAGAGAAAAAAAAATATCTCAGAATTCTGTTCAGAGGAACGTCTTCAGCCAAAGTGCACATCAAATGTACTTTCAAGAGCACCGGGGCCCATCTGCCAGGGCACAGGCCCATCTACCAGCACATAGGCCCATCTGCCAATGATTCTACAATTCATTTGCTCTGTATTCTACATCGATCATTCCCTATCTTACTCTATCTCCATAAGAACAGCATGGGATTGTTAGAGCAAACAGTTCATCTGTTCACCAATAGCCAATTATTGTGTAGTCTCCCAAAGAGTCCCAGGATAGAAAAAAATCATATTTTTTTCTAATTTATGCATTTTGCATACATTTTTTGCACAATACACTCATTTTTACAAATAGTTTTCTTTAAGAAAATGCTGTTATGTATGTCTTTTTAAAAAATCCAGGCATACATCTTTGTGCACATTTTCCCATCACATGTGCATTTTTAATACATTTCTTTTTATTGGAAAAAAGTCTATCTTTGATTTGCACTTTAATTGGGGAACACTGAATGTGCTACATGATAACAAAATGAGAATGGAATTAAGTCCTCCCCCACCCTTACTTGAAATTTATTTTTGTGTGACTACTCAGAGTGTATAATACACATTGTTAACTTTTAATAGAGGAGGAGGAGGAGGAGGAGGAGGAGAAAACAGCAGCAGCAAAACTAATCATGTGGCAGTTCAAGAATGAGTATTTCTAAATTCTCACAAATAAAGTGAAAATAATGGTAGAATGGGAAGCAGAACAGATCTAACCCATGGAAAATTTTCAGAATCCAAAATAGCATCCCACAGAATCATGGGATATATAGTTTAGCAAGGGGTATATAGAATTCTCAGACAGAAAGTTCTAGTACATCACCCTACTAGAAACCTCAGGATTCCACAGGATCTTGACATGACAGTTAAAGTGGAATATAGTAGTATACCTGTGCAGTGTGAATGGGCCCAATAAAATATTTTGGGCTAGCCCACGAAAGACTATTAAGTTGCACCTCCCACTTCAGACAGATTGATTCACTCTTTGCACCCGGCGTTTGCTGTTTCTCCAGCCAATATGATGAGAAGCTGTGAGTATTTGCACTTGGAAACCAGACACATCCCCAATCGAGACATTTTAACAAGAAATAATTTGTGATTCATAGGCCAAATGATTTCCCACTGCTTTTGGGAGGCCTACAAACCTAATGCATATAACATTTTTTAAAAAACAAAAAAAATCAAGCAGACAATCACTATGGTAGTCATTATTCATTCCTTGTGTAATCTTTGTGGCATTTTTCTTGTATGGCAATCAATGTACTCTTCATTTTCAAGCAAATAAATAATGAATAAAGCTGGATGACCTTCTGGAGGCAATAATCCCAAGGTTGTTTCTATTCTCTTAAGATGGACATGAAAAGCTCAATACATGAAATATGGATACTTAGAGTAAAGTGCACAAGTATTCCCTAATGGCAAGAGGCATTTGAAGAGCTTCTTGTTAAATATTTTGGTTCTTTGGATTCTCCATGTTTGTTTTGCAAATGGATTGAAAAGTAACTTTTGAAAATATACTTCACTTTTAAACTTTGTCCTCATTCAGTTTAGCATTTTGAGTGCAGTGCCAAACTCCTAGGGCTATAGTCCATGGGGATAAAGAGAATCTATTTCTAAAACATTTTCCATCATTTTATTATTCAGTTTTTCAAGGGAGAAACATTGCATCTAGATTTGTTTGTTCTTTTCGGATAATTATCTCAGCCATCTGAATGTAGGGTATTATTCAGGTAATGTAGCAGTAGGGATAAGCAAAATGTGTACAAATCCGCTAAATTCAGAGCTGGTGAACTTGTAAATGAATTGTAATGCACTCAAATACTGAAATCTGCAGTTTCTACTATTAGACCAATTTACAATACAAAAACAAAAATGAACACAAAAATATTATGGAGAACTGTTCAGAAGAAAACATATGCTGGTGAAAAATATGATCAGGTGTGCCCTATATTGGAGAAAACACTTGCAAAAAGTGACTGCACTCAGAAAATTATGTAAAAGTGTGTGTAATAGGAAATATTGTTGTTGCTGTGTGACTTCAAGTTATTTCTAATTTATGGCAACCCTAAAGCAAATGTATCACAGGGTTTTCCTGGTAAGAGTTGTTCAGAAGGGCTTTGTCATTGCCTTCCTCTGAGGCTGAGAAAATGTGACCTGCCCAAGGTCACACAGTGGGGTTCCATGGCTGAATGAGGATACAAACCTTGGTCTCCCAGTGTACAAGTTCAACATTTGAACCACTACATCATGATGGCTTAGTATATCCCCGACTCAGTGGCTCAGTGTGCCCTAACAGCAACATTGCACAGAGAAAGTGTTGTATCTTCTGACATAAATCTTACCAAAATATGGTGCAATGTGAGCTGAAATGAAATTGCAGTGTGAGAGATGAGAGAACTGGAAAAATCACTGGTTAACTGGTCTTTACTTTGCAGTGACAGAATAAGGCTTCCAACATCCTATGTAAGTGCAAGCTTTGAAGATGTACTTTAAAAAATAAATCCTGTAGGTTGATTGTCATATATAGAATGTATTGATTTGCATGCAGGAAACCTTATCTGCTTCAATAAATTATTTATTATTTCTAATATCTCATGAGCAAGCTCATATGAACCATATGTGCACGTATAGTGTTACTTTTCTATCCTTTCCTTAAAATTGTTAATTAACATATATTGCCTCCCTTCCATTTTTTTCTTTTTCATGGCAAAACATGTGAGTCTGACTTATGAAATGAAACCATTTTAATGCCTCTTAAGATGCAATCTCTCTTTCACTTCAGGCGCTGAAAAGTGGGCAGAATCATCTGAGAGCTTGGCATTTATCTGTACTGACCCATGTACCACCTTCTCACTGGTTGTAGTACTTTTCCTTTCCAGAACAGCTGTGTTTGAAAGATCTTCCTAATCAGTTTATCCAGGGGTTGAATGTGTGACCTCTTATATGTGCAACCTCTCTTCTCTCATGGATCTTCAGCTCTTTATGTGACCTATTAGATCTTATTGGTATCTCTGGGGAAGGGCTTTTGCAAATGGCAAATGCTTCCGGATATGTCCTCCTTCTTTTGTTTCCTGTTGTGGCTGAATGGCCTGACTGGAGACAATTTGTCTTTTGTATGAACTGTAGTCCTGTCTCTTCATAGCTTTTGTTTCTGACCCAATTCTTTTGGAAAAGCACAGAGAGGTTGAGTATGGCCTGCATTTAGCTATTCTGTCCAGCAGAGATCGTTAACAATAATGAATCCAAGAAAGGAAATGCAAGGACCTTGAACTTACTTGTCAGTCGAGATGTACATTTATTTTACTTAATTTTTTTCTTTCCCATTGTGAGCTAGGCTATTTCATTGAGGAAACAGTCAGCAAAAGCCACAAGCTTTTGCATGTTTTTGAACATTTTTGGTGGAAAAAAAAAACAATCCCTCACACATTTGCACAGCACACTTGGGTTTTGTTAAAAAAAAAAAAAGGCAGTTTTTGCAAGAATTGGTAATGAATTTTTCATAAAAAGTCCTAACCTGCAGAAGAACAAACAAACAAACAAAATAGGACATTTCTAAACTTTTCAAGCAGACAGAAATGTTTGAAATTATTCATTCAAGTGGAAAGTAATAAAATAAAAGAAGATTTACATGCATTCCCATCAAGAATTAGTAATTGTAAAGTAGGTCCAATAGAAGCCATCTTACTTACTATGCTGAGATTTATTGTACATTTGAATATTGCATTATTATATGTTTGCATGTTTATTTATATTTATGTATCTTACATTCATGTGCTTTATATCTGTTATAGCTAATATTTATTTCAAATAAGTTTATGCATATTTATGTCCTCTTTTATTGGATTTTTGGGAGGAGAAGGTGAGGGGTAATGCATAAGTGGCCATAGCAATTGATTCTACTGTTATGTCTTTGTACTCATGGTTTGAATGTTAGATAGTTCACTTTCACTTTCACATGTGTCTCTCTGTGTCTATGGTATATGGCTGACATGCAGTCACTTTCTGGGGACAGAATGAGAAGAACAACTTCTGAAAATATTAAAAATGGTAAAAATTATTTCTTGAGTGTTACAAAACCCTGGTCCTTTTCGCACCTTACTTGGTGCTGCTGGTGTCGTGTGGGGATCATATGAAGCCTCCTGTGGGAGGGAATTGCATCCCCTGAACTTCCTTTTGCACCAGTTCCATGCTGGATGGAAGGAAGAATGATAGCTATGCCCCTTCCTTCCACAGCTCAGGTAAATGTGGAAGGGACATGGGAGGAATGTGCAATTGCGGAGCTGAAAATGATATAATGCGTGATTGCCATGGGATCACTACAGGGGCGACGCACGATTGTGAGAACATCATGTAGAACTGTCCTCGTGATTCTACGTCATTAGCTAGACAACGGCAGCTCCATAAAACAGCCTTAAGGCTGAAGTAAACTCTCAGTAAAACACAACAACAATCCAGAAAGGGAATAGTCCAAAAGCCAAACCAATAATCCAAGCAAAGTGTCAAAATCCAAGGTTCAAAGCAAACAGGTAGACAAGGTAAGAGTCACCATGGCTGTCACCACCAAAAGCATCAGTTAGGGATGGGATGAATCCAGAATTTTCTGAATCTGAATCCAGATCCAAATCCCTGGAAGGTTCTGGGAATCCACAAATATCATGAATCTCGAATCTTTTTTTAAATAAAAGGGTTTAAAAAGCAAGGGAAAGAAAGCATTTCTACTGAAAAATGCTTTTGAACCAGAATTTGACATCTTTGTTTATTGAAAAACAAATTAAAAAATAGTTTTCAGTTCAGGAAAACATATCAACACTTCTTATTAAAAAGATACAAATGCAATTGGCATGTTCATCTACTACATGAAGTACATAACTCTCAAGTCAAAAGAATACAGATTATTACCTTGCAGAGGAAGGTAGCCGTGGGCACAAGGAGTCCCAGTGGGCACAGGCAGCAGGAGTGAGCAAAGGCAGCAGCCCCAGGCACAGGTAGCCGCTGGCATACCTGTGGCTTTATGCCATGATTTTCAGGCACCCAGGGGCCTGCCAACCAACCAGGCCTTTGGTAGGCCCCTGAGGCACCAATTTTGAAAAACCTGGCCACGTTCTCCCACCTGCCCTGGCAGGATCCTGCCGGTGAGAGCTAGAGATTGCACTCCCCTTCACCTTTTGCCGCCTGTCCCGGGAAGGATCGGGACCGCAGCTGGCAGGGTCAGAGTGGGGAGTGTGAGATCGTGCTCTCTGCCACCTTTTGTTGCCTGCCTTGAGCAGGATTGGACCCACCATCAGTGGGAGAAGTGCAGGGAGCAAGATCACGCTCCCCGCTACCTTCCCCCTCCGGCCAGGGCAGGATTCGAGAGATGCAATTCACCTGTTTTGGCGGGGGGATTCAGATCCCCAAATCTTGACTCCTTGCCCAGGATTCAAGGATTCACTTGGCCTATCCCTTGCATCAGTAGTTTTCAGCAATGTTATGTTGTTGAGGCCTCTGATAATATACCCTCAGCATCCTGGCCAGCTATGTCCTAATTAAACAGCCCTTCCCGTATAACCACTGCCCAAGGCCTGGGTTCTCCCTTTACCTCCTGCACTGGCTGCCATAAGTACTGCCTTTTCATTTTTCTGGGGTGTGGCTGATGGAAACGGACCTGTCTGGGTCTCAGGAGTTTGGGTCCTGGGGCAAGGGTGTGGCATCAGTGTGATATGAAGTGGATGTCCTTTCTATTCATATCTTCAGGGTCTTGGATGCATTAGGAGGAATTAATCTTGTGTGGCAAAGAGCAAAGCCCCTACCTTATAGATCTTTTGTAATTTTGAACAGCTGTGGCAGTTGTTACTGGACGTACAAACATTTCTAACCACATAATGTGTAAGGCAGGTATAGAAGGGGGCCCTAGAACCATACAACATTGATCAGGTCAGGAAGAAAATGAATTGGGAAATCCATTTGGCTATGCATGGTTATCAGGACTTAGTGATCGGCCATCAGAGCATATGATTTTCAAGGACTAAACCATATAGAACCTTACCAGACACAGGTACTGACCTATTTTTGTCAGATCTGCAAAGTGCCTTGCAGAAATTCTTCCTTGGAAGGTAGAAAAGAATGTTTGAGTCCCTGTATCCTTCTCCTGTGGTTGAAATGTGCAGGTAAGGAGGTTTAAAGGATTTGGTAGCCCTTGGAGTCACCTTTTCAGTGACATGCCTTCCCATAGACCTGCTCTCTAGGTTTGAGAGACATGGGGTAGGATATAGGGGCACTATGCAGACTCCACTAGCACTCACAGATGTTTTGAGCTTATGCTGTGCAATAGGTAAAGTGGCCCAAGCTCAGCCCAGCTGATGATCTTGCCTTTTTATTTCCACTACCGCCTGCAAAAGATCTTCTCTGTGTGAACGAAGATATAAAACAAAGGAAATGAACATCAGCTTAAATGGCACATCATAATCAAGCTGCCATGGATGGAGAGTGGAAATGAAATCACAGCTGGATTTTCACAGTAATGTCTTGTATGAATCTATAACCATTTACCTCTGTTGTACAGGGGGTTATAGGGTAGCACAGATGCAAACTGTATTACTACTATTGCCTCTCACTTTTTTTCTAAGATAACAAGGACTTTTTCATCAGAACAGGCATAGCTAAGCTTCCTGACTTTTCCCCCTGAAAGTTGGCACCCACAATCCTCTCCAAATGCGCTAATAGGAGTACAATTTTAATCTCAGTGAGTGTCTGAGTGAGAGAGGCATTTTTATTTGCCATATATTGTCATTTTTAAATTTAGGAATACATGAACTTTGGATTGTAAGAGATCAGTTCCAGTTCTGAGCCTGATGGGAACTGGTTGGTCTCTAAATTTGTGCAAGGTTGAACTTGCACTATTTCCTAAAGTACCAAACCTGGGTCAGTACCAAAACTTATGGTCAGCACGTAGTCCTATGCACTACCAAGAACAAGAATTGGGAATACTCATTCCTGACAAATACCAGCATAAGAAGATCTAATGTCCAAGTAACTAACAGCATATTAGTACCCACTATCTACCATATAAAAGTCAAAATTTGTGAGTGATCTTGTCTGTTTTTCTGCATTAGGCAGGCAAAGAGCTCACATGATTGGCTGTGTGAGGTGAGAAGACCTCATATGATTGGCTGGCTTTGAAGATTCTATGGCATCCTGGAGCTGGCAGTTTAGGGAGGGGTCTTTAGAATTTTCAGCAGAGAGCTCTTGGGCCTCAGGCTGGTTGCTATGGAGATGAGGCCTACCATCAATAAGGATGCCAGAAAACATTTGGGAAGTATATGTGAAAAAAAAAAATTAAAATGGCATACACAACATAGTTACAAGACCTTCTTGCCTCACACAGTAAATATATGGGTTCCATAGGTGAGGAACCTTAAAGTTGAATTCAAAACAGAAAATGCTTCCAAAAAAAAAAAAAAAGCCATTCCACAAATTCAACAGAAAGAAAAAAACTGAAAATCAGTACATCAGCGTCACCAGAGAACACAGATTGGATTGGGGATTATGGGGTTAAGTCACAAGTACTGGAACAGCTGGTTGTTATGGAGATGAGGCCTAGCAGCAAGAAGGAGGACAGAGTATTCCTTCAGGAACCCAAACTGTGTATGTAAATAACTCTGAATACAGATTGTATTGGGAAATATGGGGAAAAGTTACAGGTACTAGAGAAGACAGTTGGATGAGTTCTTAACAGGAAAATAAAATCACGAGCAACGCTGGTTAAATACGCTAGTGTGTCTATAAAATGATGTTTTCATAGAAACAGTTGATCTTTTATTTTGTTTTGTCTGCTGCATGTATGAATTGATAGGATGTTACAATGAATATTTAAATGTGGTGATAGACCTTTCTAGGTTTTCTAAAAGGTACCGCCTCTGCTGATGGGGGAAGCCTCTTCCCAAAGAAATTGTTGGAGAAATTCTCCTCCCCCCGAAGAATTAATAGAAACTACAATCCCATTTTATTTGCTGAAAAATAGCGTGGACAATTTCAAGAGCTTTCCATGAGCAGCTCTTGGTACATCCATACAATGAGTGGATGAATAAAAAAGAAGATCCAAATTAATGGAAGTCCGGTACTCTGCTGGCCAGGAACCCCACCTCTATCAGAATAGGAAGATAAAGGGCGAAGGTGGTGGTTTAATCATTAAAGTGGTTTGTGATTTCTACAGTGCTGCGACATGTCTAGAAGTCTGGGGAGGGGGAGTCAAGACCAATCAAAAGGCTCATTTGAAGCTGAGAGCAGACCTTCTGCAAAGAAAGCTGATGAGAGCAGTCCTAATTTAGGAGACAGGCCACAGACATTTTCTCCCTGGAAATTCTCCTGTTCAGCTGGATTTCAGGATGACTCATATTTAGGACTCCATAAGCTCACAAAATAATCAAGGAACAGAATTGGGGAGGGAGGAACCAGTGATTTCTAGAAATTAAAAATGAATGGCAATATCCACAATGCTGTTTCAGACATACCTTTATTCTGTTAAAAACGAACAGTGGCAGCTGGTGGCTTCCACGTCATTCAGGTAGAAAATCCATTTTAGATTTTAGTATGAACCATCCAGAATCCTGAATCTATTTTTGGGGATAAGTGAAGCACATTGGATAGCTCCTTTAAAGTTTAGACTAAGGGCTTTTCCGCACTTTAGGGGGGACATGGGGCAGTCCGTTACTCACCGGACTGGCACGCTCCCCCCCGATGATCCACAATGATCCGGAGCAGCGCACGCCCGCGCTACACACTCTCCAGAGATGAAAATGGAGGCTTCTGGTTGGCGGAGGTTCTCCACCAACCGGAGAAGCTCGCCAGCCAGAAGCCCGCCCCCAGAGGATCTACACTTAGGGCAGCGACGGACTGGGGCGCGCCGGGCTATTGAAAGTCCTCTTTTAATCGGTCTTTCAATAGCACGGGGAACCATCAGTTCTGGGTGTTCTGGAGCGGGCTGAAGTCCGGACAAACATTAAGTAGTCTGGACCCAGTTCGCCCCAAGTGTAAAAGTCCTCGCTGGAGGACGCCCCGCCCCGTTTTAAATATAAAATGCGGAAAAGGCCTAAGACTTAGAACTGATCCCCTGCCTTACTTGCATGGACACCGGATGCCAGTGATGTAAAACAAGTTAGGGCACTCCAGTGCCATTGTAATCAGTAGGGGAAATTAGACCTGACTATGAGAAAGCCTACCAAGTTCAGAGGGAATGAAGGGATGCAATGACTCTACACATTTATCTGGATGTAAATCCTGTTGAATTCAAGAGGACCTATAACCATACCTACATAGGATCACAAAACAGGTGTAATTAGCTTACAATGCAGTCCTAGGCATCTCTGCTCAGAAGTAGTTTGCTAATGGGACTGTCTATTCCTTGCAACTTTGACAGGGATCCAAGCCAATAGACATTACAGAGATGCAGTCTAATAAACTATGCAAAGACTAGGAAAAAGAACTGAGAGCTTATTGTAACTGCATAAAATGAAGCTATCTCCATCTTATGATGGTGGTGGGAAAGGAACATCAAAATGTAAATTCTTAACAAGTTGCAATTTAGTAAATGATGAATTGAGTACTTTGTAACAAGTGACAATTCATTATTCATGTAATGTACAAGGACCATGGCCAGCATCAGGGCACACTCTGCATTCAGTTAACAAATTACAAACACTGCTCAGGGGCATAATTTGGGTGAGAAATTGAATAGGTTCCCTACTTGTTTTTGAGTGGAAAAGGCTGGATTATGGGAAATAAATGTTTAATTTAAATCAATATACCTACAGCTTTATCCATCTTTAGGAGAATAGCTGGGAGGCAATGAATACAGGTTATCTACAGTCAGGTAGTTTAGACAGCAATTTCCCTTGGTGCAAATGCCTAGATCAAAAATACCAGAGAGACCACTTTTCACGATGACTTGTCCTATCTCAGTATTTGATCAGCAGTTAAAGATTGTATTCAATTCATTATTTTTATGTTCTTGCTGTGTGGAACAGGGCAACTAAATAGCGTACATTTATCAAGCCCATATCTGCAGGCTTCCTCCTTCTCCTCTCCACATCTGTTCATTGCCAACTTCTCTCCAAGTTTTTGCTTTCTTAAAAAAATAAACCGTAGTCTATATCTTTGAACTCAGTTGTTAATCCATTTTGTGGTCATGTTTCTCAAGTTATACAACATTGTTTGCAAGCATTCTCCCCAATTACTAGGGTGTGTCTGCTGTATTTTTATTAGAGTTGCCAGGTGAAAAAGAGGAGAGGGTATCTGTACTTTTAATGGTTGTGCAGAAGAGGGAATTTCAGCAGGTGTTTCTAGTCACACAAGCTCCACCTGCTGAAAATTCTTCTTCTGCGCAACCATTAAAGGTATAGGATTCCTGTCCTGTCCGATCCTGTTTTGTTTTATTTGGCCTGGGAACCTTTGTTTTTATGCACATTTGAAATATGCGCATATGCACACGTTTTTTTTTATCCACGTGGCATATTTTCACAAGCACATCTGCAGCCATCTGGTAATGTGCCAGTGCTAGAAGTGCATCTGGTGCATGTCTATAGGCACTAGGAATGGAGAGATGGCCATATAAGAGGTCTGTATAAAAAATTCTGCATAAAAAGCCATACAGACTAGATTCCTCCAGCTCCTTGTCCCTCCTTGTTCAAAGATATCCTGTGCATTCTAACAGAGGACTGCATTACGAGAAAAATTGGAATGCACAATAAGTATGTCTCAGAAATTTAGGCTGGAAGCTTTCAACTTGGCAAGGAAGACATTGCAAGAACACCTGGAAGTGAGTGATGATCCTGTATGCCTTCTGAGATAGTAGAGATTAGAGTGCTTCCAACATATCTTCCAGTTTTCTATTAGAAACCAGTAATTCTAGTGGGATAGATATGTTGTTGGGGAGAAATTCATGAACATCTGCTGTTGTATCTTCTGTAGCCCATAGATGACTTTTGGGGGGGGGGTTGCCATATTAATTTGCTGCAGCAAAACCAACAAAGATTCTTGTGGTTCTTGAAGATTAATAACTTACAATGGATGTAAGTTTTCATGGGTAGCTGACCACTTCATCCATTACTTAAACAGTGTCTCTGGTGAACGATTGCTGTGTGCTTGCTTGGCCGGTGAGTGGGAAAGACATAGCAGGGTATAATAAAAATACAAATGATCATTGTCTTGACATCGATCATTAATAAACATAGTTGTATGATAGCAGAAATATACTGTTGCAGATGAGCTGATTAGCACATGTATGGCTATTATCCTATCCAGATCTTGAGAGGTACAGTTGGGCCTTCTAGGGAATTCTTGAAGTTGGAGGATTATGTTCACTGGGTTCAGAGGGAATAGTAATACAAAATATGCAGTAACAATAAGCTGAACAGTGCTCACTGACAACTACTAGTGAGGTAGTAATACAGATACCCTTGTGTTGAGCTGATGCATAAATGCAGTGTGATTTTTATAAAAGGCTTTGTCCCTATTCAAGCTGCAGGAGAAAGACTTAAACTTCTTGATAAATTATTGTTTTGTGTGTATGTAAATTTACCTTGAGATTCTTGTTGTATGTTGATGTAAATTTGCCTTGAGATTGAAGTAGAAGGTGGCCAAGGTCCTCCTGATGACTATCCATGAATGTCCCAAGTGACTTGTGTATGAAATGTAGAACACTAGTTAATTAATTCATTGACAATGTATTCAGCCATGCAATAGTATCAGAGCAAGTGACTGTACTTCTTCAATGCTTTGTCACATGTATTTGCCCTATCAGTTCAGGCACCATGCTCAATATCTGGCATTCTTTTGAACACAGTCTTGCTAAAAGTGGGCAGGGGAGTGAGGTGCACACTTTTAGCCAAACTATGCTGAGAAAAATGCCAGATTCTGACCAAATCCTGTTTCCAGCATCCTCAAGGACACAAGAATGACTGTTGCTTCTTGAATGTAAAAGTATAAAATGGATTCCTGTTCTAAGTTCTTTCAGCTGAGCATGGTTAGCATGTGCAAAACTGAGAACTCAACTCAGGCAAGTGCTCTGATCACATTGAGGCATCTATCTACAATGAGCATGTAAAAACTTCATTCTTTTCAGGTTCACATTTGCACCCTAGGGTTGTGACACAAGGTCTTGCATTTAGTCTCTTTTTCCATACACACTTTATTAACCGGCCCAAAACATGACCAGGGGCTGCCTGGAATCAGTACTGGGAGTAATACAGATGAGTAAGCAACATTTTGGCATGGAACACACACATGCATGCACACATGTGCATTCACACAAACACACACTGAAAAAAAGAAGTTACCTTGAAGGACTGTGGACAATGTTTGCAGGTTCTTCACAGCTGTGCCCACCCCCAGTGCCTACTTGTTGATACAATAAAGATTGCAGAATCAAGGATCCAATTAAAGGAGATCTTAGGGTCCTCCATTTTGGAAAGCAACTGTTGGTTCATATACAAATGATAGCACATTAACCTTGTGTTTGTACTCAGTCAAAAGGGTTCATCTGTGCATCTTCTTTGAAAATTAAGAATTGAATCTGCTAATACAAAGTGTATTTTTTTCTTCACTCAGCCATGGAAAACCAGTAGGTGACCTTGGGTTCCTCACACACTCTCAGCCCCAGAAAATCCCATGATAGGTTAGCCTTAGGGTCTCCATAAGCTGGAAATGACTTGAAGGCACACAACAATCCATTCCCCCCCCCCCCGCTTCCTGTGTTCCAAGCAGCTCGGAGGGGAAGGCGACTTCGCTGTCCCCCTTTTGAGAGGGGGCCACATCATCAGAGCAATCTTTGTCGCGTTGGCTGTTGGGGAGGGGGATGGGCCAGGCAGGATCTTTAAACCAAAGCTCCGCCTCCCCTGCCAGCCTCTTCTTTGTTTCTGGCAAACTTGGCTGTGCATTTCTGCTGCAACAACATGGTCACAGTCTGGGTGATTAACTTCCTTTCTTCCAGTCCAAGGGTGATGTGCTTGGTTAGGACCTTCATCTTACAATGTCTCCTTTTTAACATCCTTTTCACAGCTAAGCATGTTGCTGGTATTGATAACTCTTTGGCTGATGCTCTTTCCCATATGCAGATAGACCATTTCAGAGACTGGCACCCGAAGCTGCAGCTCAGCCGGAACCGATGCCTCCCAACTTGTGGAATCTTGGAGGAGTGAGGTAGTGCAGGCCATCAGCTTGTCATTGGCCCCTAGTTCCAAGTGGAATTATTTGAAGGCAACTAGGGACTTTACTGAGTTCAGGGCTAGCCGGCAGTTGGAAGAGGTTTGGCCAATACCAGTGGAACACATTCTACAGTTCTGTATGTCCCTGAGGCAGGCTGGGATTTCCCTGCAGACCATCTGCTCGACCCTGTCTGCTATAGCCTTCTGGTTGAAGGTTCAAGGTCGCCAGGACTCCATTGGGGATTTTAGGATTTGTAAGGTTATCAAGGATTGGACCAGAGAGTGAGGATGAGTGTAAACTGCTCTCGCCACTTATCCTCAGGGGCCTGGGTAATGTATGGGGAGCCATATGCCCTTAACCTTTTGAAGCATCCCTATTTTGTGCATTGGCTCTCACTGCATTCTTTGGAGCCTTGAGAGTTGGTGAGCTGGTAGTTCAGAGCAAGGCTGACAAGTCGGAGAGGGCTTTGGCATTCAGGGACATGACCATAGGGAGTGGCTATGTCCACATTACAATTAGGGGTTCCAAAACTGATCAGGTGAGGCAGGGCTTAGTCCTCACTTTGCTAACATGTAGGTAGAGGGTGCTTTGCCCAGTCAGGGCCCTCATCGATTACCTGGCCATATGGAGGTCATACCTGAGGCCACTTTTTTGTCACACTGACGCATCACCTCTGATGAGGTACCAGTTTTGGACAGTTACGTCAAGGCCACTGGTGCCTCTTGGGTGCCAAGATGTTAAGTTTGGCACACATTTTTTCCACATAGGTGCAGCATCAACAGCAGCTGCATTGGGCATGGAGGGGAAGACCATCCAGCAGATTTATTGGTGGAGGTCTTCTACCTTTCTCTAATAGGTACTGTCTTTCAATTTCTAATGTGTCTCCTTCTGGTTTCAGATCCTGGTCAGTTGTCTGGAGAGAAGTGAGTATTGATTTGTGGTCACAGTTTTGTATATTGGGTGGAGTGTCATGCTCGCGGCAGCCAGCTGAGGCCACATATGGGGCTGGGTGATTGCACCACTGTGGAATGTTTGGGCAGGAGATGCCTCCGTTGGCATGGGTTGCTGCCGTTGTTGTTTCAAGAGTGAAGGGTTCCTCCTCCTGATGTGCTGCTCATTCACCTGGGAGGTAATGATCTTGGACTGTTGAAAGGAAAAGCACTGGTCCTGCAGGCCATCCGTGACATGGGGATCGTCTGAGCCAGGTGGTCTGGCATTTGCACTGTCTGATTGGTCATGATCCCCAGGAAAGTATGGGCTGGGGGGACAACCTATTGTAACTTGAAGGCAATGAGCCAACCTTGAGATTTGCAATGCTCTACAATGGGGCTTGGGCAAATACATCCGCCATCATAACATAACACAGCACCAGAATGAGCTTTACAGGGTAGATGGGGTTCACCTTTCACCAAATGGGCTTGAACGTTTCTTTGGAAACTTGCAGACCAGCCTGAGGAACATCTTGGTAATCGGTAGTGGGTCCAGGGACTAAGTGGACACTTGTCCTTGTACATGGTGGTGAAGGGGGGGGTATTAAGGCATTGATATATATCTTTGGCACAAGGTGGTATAGGATATGCCTCGGGAGCTCACTCTCCCAGTCGCCAGGCAGTGGGTGAAGGGCAAAGAAGGAGGCCATCCTTGGGGCAGGCCCACAGATTTTCATCTGGGCTCTGTGGCAGTTGGTGGGTTTCATGGGACACACCTTCCAGAGGGGGTCTCTGAGGTGGCAACTCAGGATCAGGGGTTTGCCCTCAACCAGCTATTTGCAATCATGCAGCCCCTTCCCCTGTGAGGTCAAGTTTAAGGTCAATGTCATGTCCAAGTTCAAGTTCATGTATAAATAGGCAATAAATAATAAATTGCCCATAGTTCATCCCAAGACCTGTTATGTGGTCTCTTCATTTTGAGGGATGGGCAGCAATAACAAGAAGAAAGGTAGTTTTAAAACAAGATGGAAGAGAACAAGACAGAGGAGTGTAGAAGAAAGGAAATATCACTTATTGTTGTTTTTCCCTTTGGAGTGGGGGAATGATTTGGCCAACTATTGATTCTGAATTGTAGCAAAATTAAAGCAAGCAAAGGCAATGTGACAAGAAAGGGCCTTCTGTGTCACACCTGATTCCTTCTGAGGTTTTTTTAAAATGGTTAAATGATTTGTCAAGCAGTAAAAGCCTAATCTCTGTCAGAGCAAGTCCACCTAATTTAAAAGTATTGATTACATTTATTGCTTTCATTGTTCAAGGAAAATGGAGGAAGCCCTTCTTTTGAAGGGAGTGGATTTTTTACACCTCCATCTGTACTATTGCAAAGCTGGGGCATGTTAGGGAGGATGACACTGAGGTGAATTACAACTTGACATATCTGAGGCTCATTAAAGATCCGTTTCCTCACTTTGCCAGTAAGTGTGACAAGAGAACAGACACTGCAATGAACTCTGAAAGGTTCCTTCCCTGCCCACTCAGCTCATGTAGCGCTTAACTCTTTCTCAAAGACAATACCTACCAAAGAGTTTACACTAAGTGTTTAGGTAATTTCAGGCCCATCCAAGCATTGGGCTGTAGCAGAACTGGGTTCACATAAAGCATGTATTCCACAGGAAGCTGCAACCATTCCCAATTCTTAAATGCATCTGAGTTGATGACATACTTGTTTGTCATTTTACACTATACCTACACACACACACACATGCACAGAATGGCTCATTATTGCCAAAGGATATTTTATTTGCATATTTACAACCAATGTTTTGTGTTGCTGTTCAAAGGAAACATATGCAGGGAAGTTCCATAGGCTACTGCTGTACAGGTTCTGCAATGAACATTATAATTATAATTAAGTACTGCCAACAATGGAAGAATTGCATTAATTTACTGAATTCAATATATGCCAGGAGTCTGAGTGGGACCCTATTCTATGGAATCTTTGAATTTTTAGGATGGTATTTTGAATTTTCTGCTAGAGAGAACTCCCCTTGAACCACAGCAACAAAACTTGCTAGCAGAAAATTCTTTTACAAAATTCTTTGTAATGTATTTATCGGTATTTTACAGAAATGTTATCTTCTACTAAAACATTATAAAGAAAAAAACAACCTGAAGAAAGCATGCAGCATAAGAATTAGAAATCAAAGAACAAAGAAGAAAATAAAGGACAAAAAGAAAAAGTATGACTTCCATTCTTCCTTCAAACAGTTTTTGATGCTCAAATTACCTCCAGCCTCTCAAAGATAATAGCAATTTCTCTTCTGCCCCTCCACACTTCATATTTTCTAACAACCAAGAAAGAAAAATGACTTTTCTTCTACCAAAGGTTAACGTATCTAGCATGATATTTCAATATCACATTCTATTAAATATTGCATATATGTAATAAATGACATCATGTTTTCTGATCTTAATACTAAAAGCTACTTGCTGACTTAATTGTATATTAGTCCTCATTGCTTCAAACTATAAAGTTTTTACATGTTATATAATGCCACTAAATCCAAACGTTTCTATACAACTTCACATTCTAGAATCTTTTGCACAGTTCATTACCAAGTTCAGTTTTCATTGTCTTGTATCTGTAACATCTCATAACCTGATCTCATTGAAACCCCTCCTTTTTTGCCTGTTTCATTTAAATTTCAGTCTCCTCTTTCCTTGTGTTTATCTTGCCCATGAACTTATTTTTCCGCAATTTTCTCAAATTCCTTTCCTTACACTTTGTTGGTATTTCCAGTTCCTTCCCACCTGTCATTCTAAAATATTTGTCCTGAGACAGCATTTTTCTTTTTTATTTTTCTCCCAGCCCCTTCAGTCATGCAGGCTAATCTATTCACCAAAATAACTTGGTTTTACTCAATCAGATGCATTGCAGGTCAATTTCAGATTATCTTCTCCCTTCTCCCCCATTCAAGCAGTCCTTCCCATTTCATAAACCAGAACTTCTTGGCCCTGTATCTCCACCAGTTCCGTAACTAATTCCTCAATTTGCTCAGCTTGAATTTGTTTTTCATGAGATTTTCAACCTTGTTACCCTGTTTACTTGGGGTCCCAAGAGGGACTCCAAAATGTGCTCAACTATAGGTGGGGAAAATTAACTCAGAGCACTGCTTTAGCATTATGAGAGGCAGAGTAACTTAGCAGGATCTTGTAACCCAGTGTTTACGGGGTCAGGCCAAGTCAAGAAGCAGACTGGTTTGAAGATAATGAATGATCTTTATTAAATACAGGCACTCAATGTAAGCAACACAAGCACGCAGATAACTAAGGAAAATAAAGGTGTGAGTAAGATAGCGGGATTTTCAGAGGGATAGTTGATTTGGGTGATAACGACACCTGCTCCTGAAGCCTGGAAGAAGATAGGGAGCGATGCTGGGGTTCGGTGTGACTCAGCACTTGGAGCTGAGGGGAAGCTCGCCAAGCAAAACAGCAGCAAGGCAGTTGGAACTCAGGAACGATCTGAGGAAAGTCTCGGAATCAGGGTTTTTATAGGGAGAAGTGTGACTGCAGGCTATACCTTAACTTGGGGACAATAATGAGTCTTGGGTGCGAGACAATGTCTCCAAAAGGTCACAATTTAGCATGATGGAATCAGAGCCGAATTAACAATGGTGTAGCCAGTGTGTAAATGTGCAATGCTTAACAGTGGAAGGTTCAGCCTTTGTCAAGTTGCCTGCTCAGGGAAGGAGGCCTTTCGTAGGTAGTGCGCATACATAGTCTGGTGTTTGCCGGGGAGATCCCTGAAGCTGCAATCTGGCTATTTCTGACGTGCCTGCATTGTTTGAGAATATTTCAGCAGTTAAGTGCCAAGCCTAGTTTTGTGCTTGTCCAGAGGCCTCACAAACACATGAAGAGGGGTGGTATGGTAAGACCGAATTATGATATCAAAGTGATATCTAGTGCTATCTCCAGGTAGGCCTAAACTGCAGTAACAACCTCTTTCACTTCTACGTTTTCCCACATTTCTCTCCCCCCATTGCCTTACAACTCATCAGACCCTCATCTTCTTATTTATTCTGATCTCATTGAGTAAACACACTAACTCAGCTTTTGCTTTCAGAAAGAAGGTGATTGGAGAGGCTTCTGTTGTTATGTTTTAATCAGAAGGATTCTTCATTTTTGTAACTCCAGAGTTTTATTTGGGAAATTTTTCTTTAACCAAGCAGGTTGCTAGCATGAGACCATTAGATCCTGAGATCAAAACAACTGTAGTTCATGGCAAGATGTGCCTCCCTTGGTCCTTCCAATTCATTATGCATTTACTCAAGAGTAAATTCAAGTAATGGAATTCCAGATCTTAATGGGTAATCCCCAGATCCCCCTTTGAAGCAAACTGAGTTTCTCCAGTCAGAGAGACTGCTGAATCACCCTTTCTGGCTCATTGTCCCCTATCTTGTTTCTTTCTCCCTCACCTTCCATAGAGAGCTATGCACCTGTGTGTATGAGTGTGTATGTCTTCGAATCACCTGTTGAATTATGGCATCCCCATAAATATCATATGGTTTCATTCTTAGAGGTGGTTTTGCCAATTCTGTCCTCTGAAATATATCCTACAGCACTTGGTATTCCTTGGTGGTCTCCCATCCAAGTATTAACGAGGGCTGATCCTGCTTAGCTTCCAAAATTAATTTGAGGGTATTTGTGCTGGCCTTAATTTGAGTACAAGAAACAAGAATCTAGTGTGGGGTGGGAATGATCACAATATTTATATTTACATTTTGATGTGATAGCAACACAAAACCAGTAAGTTGATGACATCAATGCTCGAGTTCCAGATCATTACACCAGCAATGCAAATAAAGGATGGAGACAACTAGCTGCCTTTAGAGATTCCTGGTCTTAATACTTTTTGCTTTAGTAGATTGGTGTTCTACAGTAATGTAGACTCCAGTCAATTGACTCAGACTCAGACTCAGACTCAATTTGGACTTTAGTTTCTTCAGTGACTCGACTCAGACTAGACACGGCAATAAATGATGCACTGACTCAAATAAACTTGAGACTTGTATATTTTTAGTGACTGACTTGCTGCCCTTGGTTCAGCAACATAACACATTCATCCAAAAATGGTACAACTTTGAACAGCTTTTCCATCCCTTTTTGTCTACTGGTCACATTGGCCATTTCCGCACAGGGTGAGAGAATCACCCCATGCCGCTACTTACCAGACTTCTTGGCTCCCCGGTCCGGTCCACGCTGCTCTGGAGCAGTGTGTGCTCATTGCTCCGCACTGCTCTAGGGATGAAAATGGCAGCTTCCGGTTGGTCGAGGGTTTCAACCAACCGTTGAAGCTCGTCAGCCTAAAGCCTGCCCCCGGCAGATCTCAGGCTCGCACTGGTGCCAGGCTGCAAATCTGCACCAGAGAGCCGGCATGGAATGGCGTGCTCCATGCTTTTGAAAGACCTGTTTTAAGCGGTCTTTCAAAAGCATGCTGGATGACCACTTGGGGTCATTCTGGAGTGGGTTGAGGTGAGGATCTACGTTAAGTAGGTCCAACCCAGTCTACTCCCAGATGTAGATGTCCTTCCTGGAGGATGCTCTGCACCGTTTCTATTAGTCCGTGAGGAAATGGCCATTATGATCTCCCTCAAGTCCAAAGGTGGGCACATTTCTCAGAGGGGAACAGCAAACAGGTTAGGCAATGGGCTTGAGGCAGGCTTGAGGTCTACTCAGCAGCATGTCCCTGCTGCATATCAGAGGAGCCTTCTAAAACCTTTCCTAAGAGCAGAATGTTACCCTGTTTACTGGGGGTCCCAGGAGGGACACCTAAATAACCAAACAATAAAACACAATTTTTGGGAAAATTAGCTGGAGTACTCACTTAAGCTAGCGAGAGGCAGGGTGACTTAGCAGGATCTTGCAACCCAGTGTCTATGGGGTCAGGTCAGTCAAGCAGCCACACAGATGTACAGTAATAAAAAAAATGATGCTTTATTGCAGACAGACAAATATTGAAGACACCACAATCACACAGCTAGCTAAGAAAATAGAGCTTGAGTTAAGGATAGGGATTTTGGGGGGAAATGGGTGATACGACACCTGTTTCGTCGTCCAGGACCTTGAGGAGAATCCGGGGGTGCAGAGAAGAAACTCAGCTTGATTAGCTGAGGGGAGCTCGCCAAATGATGCAGCAGCAAGGTGGGATAGTACTCTGGAGTGGGCCGAGCAATCCGAGGAATGTCTCGGAATCAAGGGGTTTTATAGGGTGAGTTGGGACTGCAGGCTATGCCTTACTCAGGAAAAACAATGAGTTTTGGGTGCGAGACAATGTCTCAGAAAGGTCACAGTTTAGCATGATTGAGTTAAGTCCATACTGACAAAGAGGTAGACTGTATGCATATGCTCAGTGCTTGGCCTTTAAGCTTCTAGCTTGCCAAGTTACCTGCTCAGGGCAGGGAATCCTTTGTAAACAGTGTACATACATAATGAGGGTGTTTGCAGAGAGGTCTCCTAAAACGGGGATCTGGCTATTTCTGGCCTGCCTGTATTGTCTTGGGATATTGCATCGTTTGATGGCCGAGCCTAGTTCTGGGCTTGTCCAGGGACCTCTCAAACACGTGGAGAGAGGTTGTAGAAAAGAGCCAAATTATTGATATCAAAGTGATATCTTTATGCTATCTCCAAGGAGGCCTAACCTGCAATAACAAGAAGGCAAGACTCACCCTCAGAGTGCAGGGTGCATTTCTCAGAGGGAAACAGCAAATGCACTAGGCAACAGGCTTGAGGAGGAAGGATCCTTCCTTCTAAAACTTTTAAAGCTTCAGTAAAGGGAAGTAAGAATGATCCTATTCCCCACTTCTGAAGCTTCAGACTCTTTTATGCTCTTTGGCACAAAAGCCTCCAGCTTTGGGAAGGGGGAGTAAGAAAGATTCTATTCCCCACTTCCAAAGCTGCAGATGGCAAAATTGCAAATATGGAGGGCCGAGTCTGCTTAAATTGTTAAAATTGACTTTATTTGACTCTGTTCAGAAATTTTAGGCTATACATTGTGGTATAAAGTTGACTCCCAGACTTGAGACTTGACTTGAAAGTATCTTCAAGGACTTGAGATTTGACTTGAGACATGGAGTAAAAGACTTAAATACATCACTAGTGTCATAGATGCAGAACAAGATGAGAGTAAACACAGTTTCTGACTCTCAATTTTCCTATTTTCTATCAAACCTGTCTTTGTCCCTTATGCATATGCATTATTGTGTGCTTTTTATGAATGTAAACGTTTTGATATATAATTTTGCCTGATATGCATTTTATATACATTTCTGCAAGCAGTTTTCTCTTACATAAAACCCTTTTATACAATTATTTTTCATTAACATGTACAGTTTTTGTGAGCACTTTCCACACAAATTAATATTTTAACATGCATTTGTTGTCAGCAGGACTGCATCACAAAATTCTGGAAACTGCCAGTACTGAAAGATAACGGTGTTCTGGTTTGCAAAATGATTACACAAGTGTGACTTTATCAAAATGCAAATTGAACAAAATTCTCCATTATCCCTAAAATGTAGTGATTTGACAAAGGCACTCTATTTTACAATGTATTAAGTGCATGTATTGAGTAGCAATATGGTCTGAATTATTAAATAACAAAGCCATTTCAAAAAGAGGAGAGGAGATTCCAATGATCTAATTCTGTGTTCTATGTAATTCAGTGGAAATATGATGTTCTCAAAGCTTGATTATCCATTATCATTTGAAATTTCATTCAGTGGAGATACAATGCTCTGGAATTATATGCACTTACATGTTCATTGTGATAATTCTGAAATTACTTTGGTACATATTTCTTTAACATACGTTTAGCTTTCCTTTTAGGATCAAGTCCTTGCAGAGCAGCTTCTACCATATCAATACCAGATCAGAGCAAAATCATAAGCTGCCCAAAAGCAATACAAAAGCAGCATAGAAGACAGCCTTAAGAATCAGTAACAATGAAACATCAGCAAATCAACAATGACAACAAAAGACTCATCACAATATAATTAAAATGATGTAATTGAAATGGAGGCAAACAACCTGACTTCACTTTATCCAGATAAGGAGACATTGTGCATAGAGAAGATGGATGTTAATGGAGGTATACAATCAGTCCTGGGTGGGGTTGCATTCCTAGATATACAACTTTGGGATTCTCACAGATTTCACACTATATGACATGGGGACAGGGTGGGGAGGTAATATGGGTGGACTTGCAAGTTCTGTTTAGTCAAATAGTCCAACAGAAATGCTATCGACAGGGAACTAATCAGGCCTCATTTACCCATCTACCAGTAAAATTCAGGTTAGGCCATTTTAGAAAGCTACTGACATGCAAATATCCTACTGATAACTGAATTCTTGTTCCCAACAGGTTGAGAAAACTCTGCAGGAAGAATATTTCTCTACCAAAATTCCTGCTAAAGATATGAGAAACATGAAAAGCTCTCTTTCTCTGCCATTTTTTTTCTTTTTTAAAAAGTCCATCTAGGCAGAAAACTGAGCAATAGAGATGTCTAGGAAACTATGCAAGCTATGTAGCAAACTGCAGAAACTAAAATGCTCACATAGAGATAGTATATTAATTACTTGACTAATGAAACCTTTCCTTCATTGTATGTTAGGCATACTATATAAGCAGAAAAACTGGAGGCAGAAGAAAGAAACTACACTCATCTTCCTTTGGTTCAATGATTGGGAAAGGTTTACAAATGTGCCTAGCAGATTTGGGGTGAAGAAGACAGGAGGACTTCTTTTGGTTTCCAAAACCATTACAGGAAACTACTGCATCTTAGCTTGATCCTCCCTCTCTCAACTTTAGAAAGGTCTACTAAATCAAATTCATACAGTTGTATGTATGTGTAAGCACAGGAAGTGTGTCAATAGAAGTTCCTGAGGCATCTTATAAGCCAAAGGCTACAGACATATTACCCCAGCATTAGATTTTAACTCCCCATGAAAGACTGAAACTGTTACCTCACTGGTAAACCCTGTCCTGGGGTCTACAATTTTTGATATTAAATTTGATTCAACATGCCTGAGAGGTCATCTGGATGTGCATGTAGGCAGCCATGGTCGAATGATCAAAAACCAGGTCAGGTCAGTACAATCTCCCATCACGTAGCCCCAGGAGACCTCAAGCTGTGAAAGCCCACAGTAGACAAAAGGTCCTCAGCCACTGAGGAACCAACTTGAGGGGATTAGCATCTTTCCCCCAAGTTAAGCACTGATAGCAATAAAATCCTATCAGGCAAGGACCATATACATAAATTCACATCACAACCCAATGCAACTGAAGATCCTGAAACTTTGGCAACACCTTATGATCTCATCATGCAAAAGGAGTTGCGATCGTGGAGCTTCTTTTCCTCTGCAACAACCATTGTTCTCCCTGGGAAAGGATTAGCCCTCCAGGTACCTTTTCTCCTACACATATCCCAGTTTTTGAGAGTTTCTTTGGACCACTCCCACTCATACCAGCAGACCGTTTCTCCATCAGTCGAGTAATCTCCTTAGCTCTCTCCATGCTGAGCTCTACTTCTTTGCTGTTTTTCCTGGACCAAGGACTTCAGGAAAAGGTGCAGTATTACCCCAACTACAATCCCTTCAATGGTTCCCCTATCCAGTTTCTTCTCTTTTGCTTCTTAATAGGTCTTAAGTGAATGTGTGAGTGATTGCGTTGGTGCATGAAACTTTCATTCAATAAAATCATTTTATTGGACATCTTTGTTTGGTTTTTGGCTTGGCCTGACCCTGTAAAGCTGGGTAAAAAGACCCCGCTAGGTTACCCTGCCTCTGGCATTGCTATGGCTTGTGCTCTGGCTAGTTTCCATTCCCTATCATGTGGAGCACATTAAGGTGTCCCCCAAAGTACCCCAGAAATCAGGGTAACAAAACCACCAGTCTTGGTCTGAAGCATATTGAGTACATGAGTCCATGGATCATAGGCAGAGCACATGTTTTCCATGCAGAAAGTCCCTAGTTTAATCCCTGGTATTTCAAGTAGGACTGAACTATTTTCCACAGACAGAAAATCTCAGGCCCCACACTTCTCATGAAACATAGAAAATAAAGACTTTCACCCTGTCCCCTCCCCCCACCAAATCCATTGCCTTATGATGACTAGTTCCTATAAACGTGGCTGATTTCTCCATAGCACAGATTCTCCATGGCTACTTCTTTCACGGTTCATGATCTCATCATGAAACTGCCACCCATCTCAACTTTATCAAAATGGTAAAGAAAGAAGACCAAACATAACACCCTTCTCTGGAGAGAAGCTACAATTCCAGCAGGAATTCCAAATGAATTTGGAGGGTGAAAAGGTAGTGATGTGGGCAATCCTCAGCTCCAAAGGGCTGACATTTATTAGTCACAGCCACAGTTGATATATCACTTCCCTGGGATATGATAGAGCTCAGGAGAGATGTTTCCTAGCATCTGATGGGACCCAAGGCAAAGGACAATCTTATCATGGGATTGCCCTTCCCTCCTGCAGCAGTAATACAGCAGGAGATTTACTTGGACCATTTTCACATTACACTGTTATAGTGTTATTATTCCATTTTCAACATCCTGTGGAATTCTGGGGTTTGTAGTTTACTGAACCCCATGAGCTCTCTGGCTGAGAATTCTAAATGCCCCTCCCTAAACTGCAAACCCTAGGATTCCATAGGATGTTGAAAGTGGAATAATAGCACTATAACAGAGTAGTGTGGAAATGGCCTAAGATACAGGACTGAGCTGAGGAGAACTAGAATCTTAGATAAGATATTAGATTAAAATAGAAGCTTGTTGTTTTTGTTCTCTACCATTCCAAATAGTTTTTCTCCAGATTGATGCAGATGCATTGAACTAGGGGAGACAAATGAGTCAGTTTTTCTTTCTTTCCCAACTGAAATTTTGAGTTATTTGGCAAATTCTGATTTTTTTTTAAAAAAAAATCAAACTAAAATGAAATTCTTACCTATCACTATATGCAACATATTACAGTAAAGCAAGTACATTTGCAACTGCTAGGCAGAAATTATGCCTTTGGCCTGTGGGATTTTCAGCGGCATTTGGCTGTTTAGCCTATTTGGCAAAGAATGATAGAGTAGGCATAAGTGCAATGTGTTGGCAAACAATGAGCAGTATTAAAGGTTACCGCCAATTTTCATTTACAACACAATTTGAGACAAATATAGCATTTCTGAGAGAAAACATTTCAGAGAAAGGCTCCCTGAGAGAATTCTGTTAATGAAACAAGTGCGTGTAATATCTTTGCCCCTTATTTTAATTTTGCCCTTATTTGACTTTTGATTTTTACTGGACGAAACTTACAATTCAGTAACAACTTGAAGTTTTGCCTCTGTATTTTAAATTTATTTAAAAAACAGCAACTTTTTTTGATTACTTGTACAAATGAATGACCTCACCAAGAAGCCCTCTGTAAGATTGTAAGGGAAATTAAGAGAATGTCAGTACAGGTAATGAATCTTTTGTGGAGGGTCATTAAAAATTCCCCACCTTCACTTATCATGGGGAAAAGCCTGGGACTTTATCTCTGAATAGTGCAATCAAACTTCCAAAAGCACTTTGGCCTGACAGAAGAGAGGGACATTTCAACTTTCCTTTGGGCAGCAAAATAACTGAAAATTGTTTTAGCACATCAGATGTGACGATCCCTCTTACAGAAATGATTATTTTGTCCATTGCCCTTGAATATGAAATGTATAAGATACTCCATTTCTAGCCTTAGTGAAATGAGTATACAGTTTTGGCAATTCAAACACAGTTTGTAGATTTGGCCTATATTTAAAGGTGGCTTTTGAACGTGATGGTTGTGATATTTGTGAGAAATAGAGAGAGGGAGAAGGGAAAGGAGCAAACTGGTTAGACCATTAGGAAGAAAGCAATTTTTCTGGCTGAGGTAAAGAACAAAATGGTGACCCCCTCCTTTCTATGTAAGGAGCTGAGGCATTCTTTAGCATTAGAAATGAGACAGGGCCCTCTATCATATCTGGGGGTAGAAGACTTATTTAGGGGGCACTGTTTTGGTAATACATATTTTGATTATTTAATAGACCTGTATAAATGGGAAGAATCCTGTATTGATAATGTAGAATTTACATTTAAAGTAGGGCTAAAAGAAAAAAGTTAATGCACTACTGTACTGATGGTATTTAATTCCTACAAAATTAGAAAAGATATTCAAGAAAACACGGATGGAAATAATTGGAAATGCAGAAGAACAAAGGGGACACTATTCCACAGGTGATGGAAATGCAAATAAGCTAGGAAATTCTGGGCATCTGGGAGTAATATAATATGTAACATTTTGAAACTAAGATGTGTTTATTGAATATGATCAAACAAAATGGAGAAAAAGAGAACAGATTTTAGTTAATTTTATATATTGTTTTGGCAGTGAGAACAACTTATGACCAAAAATGCAGAGAGAAAGGTACACCATCAATAGAAAAGTGGCTACTAAGTCTTTGACATGATGGAAGTGTGGAAAAAAATGCACAAAATTACTCAGACGCATCTTTCCCAAAGTTTGAAGAGAAGTGGAAACCCATTATAGAATTTTACAAACAAAGAAACAAACAAAAGACGAGGTGATAAAATTATATTAAACACAGGCTGTTTCTGAATATTTTCCTTTCTTGATACAAAGCTTATCATCCTTAGAAATGTAATTATAATTGGAATAAGTTGTGGAATAACAAATTAAATAGAGTATACGAAGAAAAGAAAAGACATAATTATTTGTATATATCAAATTCAAAGTGAAATATTTTTGAAGGAAGTCAAGAGGAAAGGGGGAGACCGGAGAAATTTTTTAATATAATTTTTGGATACAGTTGTGAACAAAAATCAACAACAGCAAGGAATGGCTCAGGGGCCCTCAACTGAGGGGGGCTGATCCTGCTTCTCCTTGATTATCTGCCATCTGCCTAATGATGAGCCCTGGGAAGAAGGAAAAAGCATCAAAAGTACAATACATTTGTCTTGGTCTTATGTTTGCAGAAGTGGCTTTGAATCTCAATGTCACTCACTGTAAGTCAAAGATGTTCTTCAATCAAGAGGTCTGGGAGTATTCCTTTTCTGTAGAAAAACATAAAACTGATCCACCTTTCCTTTACCAAAGAAAAATTGCTTAGCTTCCAGACATTATGGAGCAATTGCAGTGGAGGGTTTATCCCTTGCCTTTTATCTCTCATTGATCTCAAAGGATTTGTCTAGATTTGGAGGTGACACAGAAATTGGGTCAAGATTAAAGTAATCTCTCCTATGAGAGATCTACCAGTTTGGTTTAGGACAATCTCAGCTGTTATGGCTGAGAAAGTGAAAATGGCTCAGCTCATATAAGAAACATAAACTGAGAAGATTTAATTAAATTGCCATTCTCTATTTTTGAAGATGTTATATATAACTCACCAGGTACAGCTGAATTAAGGATGTATTTTGTCATTTGGTAGCCATTTACATAAAAGCAGGATAGAAGTACAACAAACAAATAAGTAACAGCAATGTTCTGTTAGACTGAGAATACATTTTGTCAGAATGTTTCTCAAGAACCCCAGCCTTACATGATCGCATATAAGAAAATATGTCTCACTGCTTACAGGTAAACCTTTCTAAAAAGGAAGTACAACCATGTATGTCATAACTCAGTATGTTCTCACCTGCCAATAAACTAGGGATGCAGTTCCTCACTGAAGTTTTTTTATCCATGGTAGCAATGAATAATTTCAGAAATGTTCTTCTCACTGTGAGAAACTTCAAAAACCATGCAGTTTTTCAAAGGTTATTCACAATTGTGGACACATCTGTGTAAAATTCAGACGCAGCTGCTTTGTGAAGAAAAAAATCATTTTCTGCCCAGAAAGCAACCTTTTCTGTGTAAAAAAATAGTGTTTCAATGCAGACATATTTATCCCTGCACAGAAAATGCTGCTTTCTGTACCAAAAATGCTGTTTCCTTCACAAAACAGCCACATGCAAATTTTGTACAAAATAAGACCCAAACTGTAAAAAATCTTGTCCATCTAGGATTATCTCAAGAACAGAAGTGATATCAGAGTTCAGGGCAAGGCCCATTTTTTTTTCTGGACTACCACTTGGAGCAGCGACAGATGACTGGATAGATTCATCCATTCAATTTTCTACAATGCCTTTGACCTAGTGGTGTATCATAGTAATGTAGGAAATTGAAGACTAGATCCAGCGGTACTTTGCTGTTATGGAGCATTGCCAAAGCATTTGGGTAAGTCTGCAAGGGCCCACTCCCAGAGAAGTGTCCTAGGGCTTCAGTTGAGGACACTTCACCAAGAGCCCTTCATACCAGCTGTCAGATCCACGCTGTAGTTTTCATGAATTCATAGGTGTGTTCTGTTTTTATAACTAGAATTCTGAGATGTGTTTGTGGCCTTTATATGCAGGAAAAGATTGATATCATGGAAAGGTATATGTATTGTGCATTTTGGAAAGGATCATTTTCATTCTACTAATCTCTTGACTTTCTCTCTGATGATGACAAGATGGCTTAGGTATCTGCACAACAGGCTGGCCTAATGATTCATGAGGAAGCTAGTAAATGGGGACAGAAATTCATGGGCATGCTGTTAAAATAATGATATGCAGTAAAGGGGGAAAATAAAGCCTTCAGTTTGATATACTACCTATCAAGGGATATTTAACAACTTGTGATTGGAGGATGTGATTATACCTTTTGACCAGGAAATGGGTACTGAATAGAGGAAACAGAGGAAACAAAGCAAACAGCTGTACTAGATTTTCTCTCTCTCTCTCCTATGCACACACATACTCTCATACACAAATATCTATGAAAAATGGTAAAAAAAAATCAGTGAAATATAAACAACATTGAAAATGAACATTGATTTGTTTTTTGGTTGGTTAATTCATATTTATACATCTCTATCCTAGTATTTTGACCCAGGCCTCAAGACTGATTCATTGTTTTCATAATACCAAGCAAATCTGTACGTCTCAAAAATTAAACTAACAGAAGCAAGGAAGCCAAGAAAACAGAGAAATGTGGAAGGGGTTGAATCAGAATATCCAAAGGCAAAGAAGAGAGACAATTCACATATTTATGCACTCTACAAAGAATGACAACAGTTACACATAAACCGCAAATCCTGTATAAGCAGATAAAATAACATGTGAATTCCCCTTGTTCACCAATAAGCTTTTAACTATGATTTACATGTTTCTTCCTTCTCACTGAAAGGAACTGGATTGGACAGGAATTTGCTCCATTTGCATTTTAATACAAATCTTTCTAACTGGAACCAATATGGAGTTATCTTTTATTATTCTTAATTCTCCCAATGCTACAATGAGGTCCCCCAGTCAAAAGGTGGGTATATGACACTGAAAACACACACACACACACACACACACACACACAGGCATGGGATCAGGGAAAACTGCCTGTAGCAATGTGTATCATAGAAAAATATACATATTGAGAGAACTGTATATGGAGAAAGAGAGAGAGAATCAGTTTGTCTGTTGATAAATTCACCCTACATCTTCAAGAATATGCATTTTTTTAAAAAGAGTCTGCTTGAAAAAAAATTGTATGTATATACACACAAACATATTTTCATACAGGCTCTTTCCACATCTTACCTGTCTCTGGTATCATCCCAGCCTTGTCCCACCAGTGACTTTGCCATGATGGAAGTGTGAACATAAGTGTTCTCCTCCACATCAGCTAGCTCCCTGCCAAAGGAAGTGAGATAGACATGCCTCTGCCTTCTGCAACACAGCTAAGCACTTTCCCAGGCTGTGCTGGGGCAAGAAGCACCTCCATCACACTTCTGGCATTTCTGCAGGCCAGGTAAGTGACAGTCACATGATCACAGGTCATTGACAGGGAAAACCCATCAATTATTTAATCTGTGATCGTGCTGCCCCGCAATGAGAGAGGACAGGGCCGCAATGACATCATGCAGAAGCATTGTCATGGTCCCGCTCTTCTCTCATCCCTATGCTGGGATGGGAGGCTCCTGCTCTTTTTTAAAAAATTGCTAATTCTTGCAGAAGTGGGGAGAAAATAGTTTAAGATGGGGGGGGAAATGGAAGAATATCAAAAGCAAAAAATTCCTCCATGCCTAAAAGGGAGGGATTACATAATCAAGATGAAAAATGTGATGGTCTCTGTGCCCAGTATCTGGTCAGATGGGTATAGGGGTATGAGTGTTTGCCTTTATTCCACAGGTGGCAACGTGGTCCCAGTGTGGTCAAGGCCATCTGAGAGGCCTGTAAGGCCTCACTTTGGGGTTTCCCGATATCAATATGGTTTGGATGGGAACCATATCTAATTGGCATTGTATTTAATTGGCAACACACTTTAATTGGCACTAATATCAAATTCAAGCCTGAGAGGTGATTCAGAGGTCAAACCAAGTGAGGGAAGGAATCTGACTGTACATGTGAGAAAGAGCGGCTAGTCAACCTAAAAACCATCGAGGTGAGATTAGGTCATTTGCCAGGCAGTAGCTGTTGTTCCTGTGGATGATTGGCTTAAGTAGAAGCTGAATGTCTTTCCAGGGAACACAATTGGGAAAAGCCCACCAGGACACTGATTGACAGATACCCATCCCCTGTGCACCTGGACTCTTTCCTCTTGCCTCGTAGCACCCACAATACAGAGCTATTGCAACAGTCATTATGTCTTTGCCATCCAAATGTTGTGAACATTAGTCAGCTGGTAGTCCATTGTCTGTGTTACAACTCACATTGTTCCACACCTGAAACTGCACATACCTTCCATTGCCACAGGCTATTTTTTTTTTTGGATACAAATACCCCTGATTTCAGGATGTCCACTGCAGTCTCTCGAAGATCTATTTATCACTCTGTCCGTCTGGTTCTCTAATGAGAACTGTCCTTAGGTCCTACCTAAGCCAAAACACATTTCTGCTCTTCACTACTTTTCTGGACTAGTAATTATAAGTCCCCCAAAAACCCTCAGCCTCTCTATACATAATTTTTTCCTCTTTATCTTTCAGCTAGGTCTTGTGTGAATGTTTGACTGTTTGTATTTTGTGTGCATGCATGAGTGAATTCCCCCCAATAAAAACACATTTTTAGCTTACTTTTGAATCTTAGGCTGGTTCTTTCCCTGTGTGAGCCCATAAACATTGGTAGAAAGGTCTCATTAAGTTACTCTCCTCTTGCAAGCCTTCTCTTTGAGCTAATTAATTCCCCACTTTTGCACAGAGGTACTGGCATCACAGGGTGGCCCTCATGGCACCTACGTTTTGGGGTAACAGGCCCTCCCACCTGGGAAAAAACTGTACCAGTGAAATTCAATGGTACAGATTTCATTTTCAAACAAGCATTTTCTTCATAATTTGTAGGTTGTTTTTTGGCTGATGGTATTGCCATCCCACAACAAACGATATTATTTTAAAATAAGCATTTTCTACTTGATTTAAAGGACTTTTTCCATGGTTTGTCAATGAATTGTGACTACATGGTATTGGAAGGCTGTCTGTGAAGCCCATGTCTCTCTCTCTCTCTCTCTCTCTGTCTCTCTCTCTCTCTTTCTCTGTCTCTCTGTCTCTCTCTGTGTGTGTCTGTATGTGTGAGAGAGAAAGAGATAATTGGCCAGGGGTCCCATCTGTCCTCATACATATAGCAAAGATAATCCGTACACTGGCTCTTTCCCTGCAAGGAGAGAATTATTGGACAAGTAACTGTATTCAGCTCTTGAAAAATAATTCTTCTCTGGTCCAAGTCTCATGTTTCCTGGGCCTGTGCTTCATGGATGTGGTAAACCTGTTTCAGCATGGTACCAGTTCAGACTTAGGCCCTTTTCGCACGGTATTTGCCGTGCAAAAGGGCCCCTGGAGCATTGTGCGATTGCAAGGAGTGGTCCACATGACACACTTGTGGTCGCACAATACTCCAGGGGCTGGCAGGCGCCGATCGCGCACTATTTCATTTTTGGTTGTGAGCCAAAAATGGTGCGCAATCGCGCATCGCTCCAGGGCCCTGCACACACTTGCTGTGTGTGCGGAGCTCTGGAGCCGTGGTGCTCACACTTCCTGCCCCAGCACAGCCTGGGAAAATCCCAGGCTGCACTGCGGAAGGAAGAGGAGGGGCTCTCGCGCAAGCAGGCAGCAGCTGCGGAGCTGAAGGAACCAGGACACGAGAGCCTCTCAGAAGAGGCTACTTGCATGATCCCCACACCTCAGCTCTGCAAAAAGGTGAGTTGCGGAAAGGGCTTTAGTTTGAGGATTCACTTGTCCCTCTATTTCTCCATCTGGGGACAAAATTCCTCTCACATGTAAAATTGCAATGATTCTATCAGAGTTTTCTTCCTGACATTGTAGTTTTCAGTATTTTGCCATCTTTTTGTCCTCATGGAAGAGAATTACATCCTAATCTTTTCCCCTTTCCTTAGAAGTAGAACAGCCTATGTACACTTTTATTGTTTCAGTGCAGATGAGTCCCAAAAGCAGATAAGACCAACAGCAGAGCCTGGCCAATAGAACTTCCCTAGAGAAGTAGTACAGCTATTCAAATCCCTTTCTTCCCCCTCGTCTCAGAATTCTTTTACTACTTTCCCTCTGCCAGAAACTCTAGATTTACCTTGAAATGTTGCTTTAGGTGAAATTCATTGGCAGTTTTACTACTCCAATGTCAGATGAAGAAAAGCTGTTAAATATGTAACAGTTAAAATGGAGAGAAATGAGTCTGCTAATCAATGTAACGCAGTGTGTCACACATCCACTCTGTTATTAATGGAAATATAATCATCAGGGCTAGCTGTGATCTCTGAATATTCATGGTCTTTCTAAAGCATTAAGCCTTCCTTTTTTCCATTGAAAAACTATTTTACAATAGTTAAGCATTTACCAGAAATTGTTTGTCAGCCAATTTAGTGGGCAGTGTTCAGATCTGCAGTGCTTTTTCTATTAGTTTGAACTGTGGTAAAACAACATTTACATACACATTGCATCTATATATTACTGGGTCTTGTTCATATACTTAGTATCAACTAATTACAACCTGCCTTTCCATTCCCATCCCACATCCAAGCAAAATATACTGGCTGGATTCCGGATTGCTACATAACCAGAATAGTTACATAGCTATGCAGTAAATCCTGGCCCACCCCCCAATCCCCAACTACTAGTCAACAGACACTGCAGTCAAGGGAGGCTAGTTCCCCTTTTCCTCAGGAAGTGGCTGACTAATGTTTCCACTCCTTTGTGCAAGGGATCTCCACTGCAACAGGCAGAAATAGGGTCCTAATTGCAATTGTCCCTCACAGTGACGAGAACATCAGTGAGTGGCTTTCTGAGTGAAGAGGGAACACTATAGATCACATAGGTTGTTTATTGGTAAAGTGGGGATTGAGGAAATATCATGGTCTTTATATGTCCCTTAAATTAGGATAATGAATGCAAAGCAGGCATGAATACATAACTCTCAGTTATGTATTCATGGCTAACCAATAGGACTTTGGTCAGTGTTCTTTTTCCTCCATTCCAGAGGTGTCTGCTTCATTGGGTTGCAATGTTTTTGCTTAATTTCTCATAGAAGCCACTTTCATTCAATAGCAGGGATGGAAATTTTGCAGTCTTCTAAAGGTTATTGAACTATATCTCCCATCAGTCTACACAGCATAGCCATTGGTGGAGGATGACAGGAACTGAAGTCCAATAACATCTGGAAGAGCACACAGTTCCCGTTCCTTGTCAAAACCTGGAATTTGGCACTAGTACATGAAAATCAAGAATGCTAGGAAAGAAACCAAGTGAAATATGCCAAATCAAATCAAGAAATCAAAAAGGTTTGTTTGTTTGTTTAGTACATCGTGGTTTACAAGTACTTCAAGCTTACAGTCTAATTAAGACATGACACAAAAGAAAAGGTGATGCCATGGTGGGAGGGGATTAAATACAACAGATGCTGCCTTTTCTTCTCTCCCTCTAATGCCACAGCAATGGCAGCTGGAAAAAAGGGGAAGGTGTCTCATCTGCTTCTGGGCTTAGATGTGATGTATCCGGGTCTGCCTCTTCTATCCCTCAAAAGCCAGGGCAATTGAAGTTGGGATGGAAGGAGAGCCTTTCATTTGCTCCTGGGTTTAGACGAGATGGAGCTGTGCCTGCCACTTCTTTTCTCCCTCCATGGGCATGTTCCTGTTTTCTTATCCAAACCACATGAAGTTGGTTGCATTAAAGGCTTCCTCCTGCTAAAACAGATAAGGCAGTTCAATTCGTGCCCTGTTTCCTGTTTAGCTGAGGGAAGGGCTAAATTATCTAAATTATCTCAATTTAGGTCTAAATTATCACCACCACCGCCACCTCCACCACCACCACCACCTAGTTTCATCTAGTCCAAGGCATCTGTCAAGTTTCTATTCAAAATCTCACTTTCTATGCACAAATTGCAAATAGAAGTGAGCAAATCTCAATGAATAGTTACTAATTAGAGAGCAATGTATGGGAAACGTGATTCAAGATGCAACCTGATTGATGAAAAATTCCAAAAAAACTTCACATTTTGTTCCTGTTGTTTCTGATTTTGTTTTGGAGATCCATGCATTCTTTTTTGTCCCAGAGTATTTTCTATCATCTCTCAGTACAATTAGAGACTTTTTAATACCAGCTCCCCAGGCTGGTTTAATAACTCCAATGTAAAATCAGAAAGAACAGGAGCAAAATCAGAGACCTTTCAATCAGTTGGGATGTACTCTCCATCTAATCATTTTATGAATTTTCTGTAATTTCTGTTATTTTCAAAGATTTAAGGTAGAAAAAATGAATTTTTAAAACTTCAAATGTGGAAAATGGAAAATAACATATTTGTTTCTCCAGGCTGAGAGCTATGACAACTTTGCTGTATGTAATCTGAGTCAGAACCCTGGAGTATTCAACCAATTCATTCTCAATTAGAGTTGCCACTTATTTTTCAAACACCTATAAGTCTGGCAGTTGCCACATGGTTCCCTCCATGTTGGGAGCAGCTGAACCTGCTGAATTTAGCCAATACAGGTATTCGTTTTGGTTTATTTCTGATTTTTTTCATTAGTCATGATTTCTCCAGATTTGGGATAGAAAAAATGGAGGGTTTTTAAATAACAACAGCAGCAGCAAATTCACAAGAAAGTGAAAGTGGCAAACCTCTCTATCTATACTACATTTTTTTGTGTGTGTCTCATTTTTTCCATGAAATTCATGTTGTTTTACCACCTTTACCTGTCAGAAATATTTTGCTTCTATTGTTATAATTGATTGTTTCATTTCCTATCTCATCAGTCCAAGTTTCTTAGCATATATCATTTTAAAAAAATAAGTCATTTGTTGGCTGATATTTTTTGCTTCATTCTCATTACAATCGCCATTCTTTTCTGGCTACATATGATAACTAATCCTGCAACAGTGCAAGCCTATGTGTATTTCTTCAAAAGAAATATCCAATATATCTAATGAAGTTTATTAATTAGGGATGGAAAGAATATTCAAAAATATTTGAAAAAAAATGATCAAAAACATGTTTTCACATGCCAAGAAACTCTGATGAGAAAAATCCTGGACAGAAGAGAATATTTGCAGTTTGGGACTTAATCTGTCCAAAATTCTTACAAGGTTGTTTTGCATAAAAAGCAGCATTTTCTGCACAGGAATTAATATTTTCTGAAATAACTTTCTATGCCAAACAGCCATGTGCAAATTTTGTGTAGAATAAGTCTAAAATTGTGAATTGCTACCCCAAAAGGTAGGTGACCCTTAATGTTCTCCAGCAGTATCTGCAATTCTGTGCAAAAATGGGGACTTAATTAATACTAATTAGGATGATTTGCAAGAGATGGTATAACCTAGCAAGATCTTTCCACCAATGTTTACATGGTCCTTGCACAAAAACCAGCCAAAGACTCAAAAGTAAACTAAATGTGTTCATTGAGAAGTGTTCAATCACACATGTACACATGATTCAAACACTCACACACTCACACAAGAGCTAACCAAAGGAAAGGGAAGAAAGATTGATGGTGAAGTTTCAGGGTTTGGAACAACGATTACCAATCCAGAAGAGTAAAAAGTGAGTGGGTTAGACTTGCATCTAAAGGCAGTACAAATTGGGATCCAGAGTGATATACTGGAATTCAGCAAACAAAAATACTGCTTTTGAGTGCTCAAAACTGACAGTTTTTATACCTAATTTTGACCGCGGAGGGTACAGATGTAAATGGCTTTCTGGTGGAGTAAACAAAGAAGTACAATGGGATCTAGAAAAGGCTGATGGCTTTAGCATGTAGGTGACAAGGAGTTAATAGCTGGTTTGACAGTTTGTTAGGAATATACCAATCAACATTTCCATGCAAACATTGGATATTCTTTTGTCTCATCAGTTGCTAGACGGGAGTTCATTAGCACTCGAAAGTTTCTGGTAACTATTCTGCTTCTGACCTACCTGAGCCGGGGGTGGGGGGTCCTTGACCTGCTTTTCTGGCCAGCTTGCCTCTTATTCAGTTTGGCTTTCAGCCACAGCAATGTATTATTTGTATCAATTAAGCCATATCACATGGGGGGATACATGGTTACCAACAGAATAGCCTTCAAAAACTGTACAGTTTTCAAAGACTTTCTCACAGTAGGAAGAAATTGCAAAAGTTACTCATTGCTACCTTTGAGAAGAAACATAGTGAAGAATTGCACCCCTATTTTATTTGCAGGTAAGAACATACTTTTTGTGACCTACATGGTTGTACTTTCTTTTTAGAAGGGTTTACTTCTAAGCAGTGACACATACTTTCTCATATTCCACCATGTAGGGCTGAGGTTTCTGAGAAATATTCTGGCAAAATGTAAGCCCTTTCCGCACCTTACTTTTTTCCAGCACTGGGGTGCAGGGATCACGTGAGCAGCCTCTGGCGAGAGGCTCTTGCATCCCTACTGCTTCAGCTCCGCAAGAGCTGCCTGCTCTTCCTTCCGCAGCACAGCCTGGGAGTTTTCCAGGCTGTGCTGGGGCAGGAAGCACAACCTGTGCAGCTCCGGAGGTTCTGCACACCAGGTAAGTGTGTGCGGGGCCTGGGAGCAATGTGTAATCGTGCACCATTTTCGGCTTCTAGCCGAAAATGAAAAGGTGGGTGATCGGCACCTGCCGGCACCTGGAGCATCGCACGATTGTTAGTGTATCGTGCAGATCGCTCCTCACAATCGTGCAATGCTCCAGGTGTCCTTTCGCATGGCAAATGCCATGCAGAAAGGACCTCAATATTGTTCTTGCTTGTTTGTTATATTTCCATGCCGCTTTTATACCAATGCTACTTAATTTCCATGTCCTCATAATGTCGTTCAAAACCTGGTACAGAGCAGCCACAAAAGTGTGACAGGATGCTGGAGTTTCTATCAGACACACAAAATCGTATTGCCTGTATAATCAAAGTCTATGTTAGCAGGCAATACTATTTGCTGAAGAGAGATTGTTCTGATGGCTCCCAGACTGTGAACATTATCTAAAATCAATCTGTACCTCATGCATCTTCAAAAGATAATCTTCAGCTTTGCTAATATAAGAACCACCATTTCTTTTCTTCTCCTTCTGCTGTCTGCCTTACAAGGACAGATGTATCTCAATTTAGCACCAGAAACAAGCTCAAAGAAGCAAAGATATTTACAAAGGAAGAGTAGATGTTACAGTATCCATACCATGGGAGAGTTACTTTTTTAGATTACAGTTCCCAGCATCTCCACTGACCATGCTGAGTGGTGGATTTTGGAGTTGTAGCCCCCCAAACTTCTCCTCTGGCTTCAGGTAATCCTTCATCCTAAATTCTGTTTTAGCATCCATCACAGCCCAAGCTGTGCCATGGAACTCGAGGTATATTAACTCAGATGTACATCTTCAGTTGCCCTAATATATAGGCTAGGAATTGCAGCCGAGCATAAACCTGTTCATTATAACCCATATGGTTAATTATATTCATATTTATTCAAGACAGCTTGTTCCTAGTTAAGTGTGCATAGGGCTGCAGTCTGTACCTGCAAAACACAACCTCAGTTCTATTTTGGTGTTATTACTACCTGTAAACCTGTTAAGTGTGCCCTAAAAATCTAGCTCAGGTACGTTACTTTCATATGTTCTACGAACTGCAAACCTATACCCATTTTCCTAGGTTTAAGTACTATTGATCTCAGTGGCACTTAGCTCTAAGCTAATGTGCCAAGGATTATATTGTGTCATCCTTGTGCCAAACAATTCAGTAAGTGTGCTGTGCGTACTTTTGCAATGAATTTTGCAATACTGATCAGGCCAAAATGGGTTAGGTTTCAATGGATTCTTCTGCTCCCATCCTATGTCTCTTGCAGATAGGTCCCGCTGGGAAATTATGCTTCCCTTTTAGATTTGTTTGCCTTTATTTAGATAATTTCTCTTGTGAATTCTATTTGGATATGAATTGTGCTATTCATCCTGTTCCTATGTGGTGCAAAAGAAAAAAAAAGTCTGTTACTGTTGCTATAACAGAAGGGAAGACAATTTTTCTGTAAAAATTCTGCCACTCATTTATGGAATGCATATCAATATTCATTGTCAGCACACATACAGCAGATAGTAGAGTGACAGGCATCTTAAGTGGATGTGTGTGTGTGCAACTTTCTTAAATATAACTCTTTATGAGACACCTGCAGAGGGCTCAGCATGGTGGCACATGAGGGAAAGTGAGCAGGTGACTGATACTGAATCTCGATTACATGAGTATTTTTGAAATAATTGTCCTTTTCCTACTCACTCCACATTTAAAAATAAAATGAAAATAACACTTAGAACTTGGCAGGGTGGAGCTCCATGCGGTGCACATTTAGCAGAATAAAATCTTAGTGACATACATTTAGTGATGTTCAAGGAAGTCTGGTAGCTCTGAAGTCAGTGGGGCAGCAAATCCTCTCCAGGTTTTAGGACAGACTATAAAGGAGCTACTCAAGATGTTGAATGTGTATTGAGGGGTGACATTCCACAGCTTGGATAACTTCTGTAAAGTCTGAACTAAGATCTGTCAAGGTCAATGGACCCAAACAGAGTAACAAGGGTTGGTTCCCATCTTACTTGACTTCCAGGGCATTGCTACTGATGCCTTGGGTTCTTTGCCTGGTGCTGCAGTCATTTTTCAAACATTGGATCAAGTTACCCAGTAAGTCAGCATTTCTGCCATACAAGGACTACCTCCTTGATATCCTTTGTTAACTCCTGATTGTTTATTCAAGACAAATATTATCAAGTCTGCTGAGATATTGACTGAGATCCTACACTGGTGCTGCATAGTGTAAATAACCACCAGCAAAGTTCCATTTGCATTACACACTTCTGTAACTATCCAGTTAGCCAACATAACATGACAAATGTGCATTGGAAGCTGAGTCTGTCATCATGAGCGCATACACAAGGCAGATTTGCACATGACTCTTTGAATGGCAGTGTGCAACCCAATGTACAATGATTTGCATGCAGAACTTTGCTTCCAGGGCCATCATTTGGACACAACTGTTACACATTGTCTACAAAAAGCACCCCACATGTGAAGTACAATTTTGGCCTGCCTATATCACTAATAGGACACTAACACTAACAGACACTATATCCTTCTCTTTTTATATGAACCCAAGTTCTTATAAATTTGACTAGCTGTTCTAACTGATGATATTCCTCCAAACGTGTGATTGCCAGATTCCAACCTTGCCAACAGCCAGACATATTTAACTTTAAAAACACACAAACACACACACAAATCTTACATTTTTGTTCCAAAGAAGCCACCTTAATTCATTTTTGCCATTTTAGTAATTTTTGTTTTAAGTGTTGCATTTTAGCAAAAATTAAAATATTTTTTTAAAAATATGTGCCTTTATTACCTCATTAGCATTACTACCATTGACATCTTTAGATGAACCCATTCTTTGAGTTTTCATTTAGTATGCAACAATTGGTTAAAAATTATGAATCACTGGTTGTTGTCATTGCTTTTTTTTTAAATGTATTTGCACTAGATATGGAAAAACATAAGGTTAAATCCAGCTTTTATAGTCTGTTGCTTATTTTGCAGGACATTTATGTACAGTAGTTTAAAGTTACTGTAGTTCATTTTCAAGCTTATGCTTTAATGATGTTCTTCTAGTATGTTCTTTAAGGACTGTGTGCTGTTGACTGGATCAGAGGGAAGAATACCGCATAATCTGCATATAAATTTGTCTCATGAATTTTCCTTTTCAAAGTACACTTTTGATGTCCTGATGCTCTTTAGCTGACTCTGTAAGGCAGTGGTTCTCAACCTGTGGGTCCCCAGATGTTCATGGACTTCAGCTCCCAGAAGCCCTGAGCATTGATCATAGTGGCTGGGGCTTCTGGGAGCTGAAGTCCACGAACATCTGGGGACCCACAGGTTGAGAACCACTGCTGCAAGGGGTTCTCTTGCTATTGCAAATAATACTTTATATAAATCTAAATTTTGTGAGTCTAAACTGCTGAGTGTAATATCAGCTTTGGACACTTCCTCCAATCTCTTTATAGGGAATATAAAATTTTCACCCCTATTCATAGAAAAGGTGCAAGCACATTCCAAGGAATCCTGCATGTTCAGGAAGAGTGTTATCACTTCATGTCACCTCACTCTTGCTATTTGTAAAACACTGTGTCCCCTCCATACCACGTCTCCTATGTAACAGTAAGGCATAAATCCAGGCAGCGATTAGCAGCTCCAGCACAGCCGGGTGAATGGCAAAGGGGAGCTGGTGGTTTCAGAAAGAGCCATCAATAATATTATGCCAGAGACCCTCTGAAGTCTGGTGACAGAACTGAACAGAGTGGTAATTTCAATGGTGTAGTCTAACAGATGCAACATTTAGTAGCATCACTAAATAAGCTTTATTTAAACAACCAGGAGTCCCTGCCTAAACTTTTCCTTTGTTCCATTTTCCTGGGGACTTTATGGTCCCAGAAGAAATCTTATGAGTGTGAATCAGGCAGCTTGAGAAACCTTAGCTGAGTGAATATGTTGTCTTATTTTCTGGCAAGTCATATTGTCCTATTACATTTCTGGAAATAAAGGTGTACATTTATTACTGACTTGACTACAAAATCAGTAATGTAGTACAACTGTTAATAGGCATACATGTGCAGAAAAACTGGGACCTTTGAAAAGAAGAAGAGTGAAAGTATTACGGGAAACAGCAACGCAATCAAGAACAACTTCAGTATGGAAGAACAGACTAAGAAGACAATTTATGCCTTGGTCTACAGTTTCCTCGTGTAGTCAAGGGGAATTTCTGGTGTGAGTGTGTCTCTGTGTGTAGAAGTTCCTTGGTTAAGAAGAAGGAAGCTTGAAATCTGTTTCCTTTTTATAGATAAGGAAGATTCATCTTGGATGAGAACTTTAAGTATGACAGTCAGTCCTGCGTTTGGAGCTAAGTGGGTTTTGCTAATGAAACAAACTGTGGTCTACCTGATAGTACCTTCTGGGACTTCCTTTCTCCATGGGATCACTCCAGCTGTCAAGGTAATAGCACTGTATTTCTTTCTTCCACATTCAGTTTATTCAATTTATATATTATTCCTGTGTGCTCCTATCTGTTGTCTTCTAGCCTTTTCGATGCCTGCGACATTCTGTCCCTTTGACTCCAGGTGGCTGGCAGGTGGCAGCCTTAAAATTACACACAGCCAGCTACTGCTGCTATCCATGGATTAGACTGGGAAGATCTCACTACACAGAAAATCTGAGTAACTTCAGTAAGTCCCAGGAGTCAGTCAAATGATGTCTATCCTACTGATGATATATGCTGATGTTCCATGAAATACAAAGTTGTGCTGAAGAAGATATTCAGAAAAGAACAAAGAGGAAAGTCCAAAATAAAGCTGACATTATTTTGGTCAGTGCACCATGGGCAAGTGTGATGTTGTTGTTGTTGTTGTTGTGTTGTTGCTGCTGTTGCTACAGTTTAAATTGGTTATGCATACTTCTTAGGACCAACGTCAAAACAAATATTCTAGGAAGAATCTAGAACTTACTCTAGAGACCAGTGAGTTATGTTTTGTGCCAAGAACTGAAGATGATCTTGAGGACAAGACTAGGGGTGACGTCTTTTCCAGCAGGATTCACAGTAACTGTTCTTTGAAAGTAAGCTGTTTCTTGACTTCTACTGTCTCAGCTAGACATTCATGTCAGTGAAATCTTTTTTCCCTATAGCAAACGCAAAATCACATGATTTTGATATCAACAGGGGCCACTCAGTACTTCTGGCTAATGAATACTTTGGTCGTCTTAACAATTCATTTCCCTCATCAGTATTCTTAGCACTTCCCTTTTTCATCCTGCCTGGATTGTGCCACTTGTGAATTGGTTTCTTGGTTATAATTGCGACCAGCATAAATTCAGAGCCACTAAAACACAGCTTGAGATCCAGAGAACTGGATTTTTGTCTATTTAGAGAGTTGCATTTGGCAACTGCTTAGGCTATTGGCAGTCAAGCTGAAACATGATATAGAGGACAGAGGAAAAAAACTAGAGACAGTCACACAAATCAGCCTGCCAAAATAACATTTCAAAGAAAGAAAGAAAGAAAAAGCACACCATGTCAAAGAATGACAGTGTTGTCATTCCATGAGGTATAATGTCCTAATATGAGGGGATGTAGCATTTGGCTACAGAATTGCGAGGGTATAAAATAAAGAGATTCCTCCCTTTAAAATGGACAGCCTTAAAATTACACACAGATTTTTCTTTGCAATACTACCTGTTCTCACAATACTGAAAAGGAAATTTACCTTTCGCAAATAGAGCTGGTCTAGTTGAATTTTCTATTCACTGAGGTAGTAGAACCCTTTAGTTTGCATTTTCATAAAACTTACCTAATTTACAATAGCTAATTTCCACTAACCAAACAATAGATATCCAAAAAATAGTAAAACTTGATATTTGGGGGAAAAACACAGAGAATTTTATGATACATAAAAAGTATACAAAGATATTGGCATCTTTGTGGGCTGGATGGTGATACAGAAATACAGATGCAGAAATACATTAAACAAGCAAATAAATGACGAACAAACATTTAGGTAAAAATATACAAAATGATATGCATAATTAACTGAAGATATAGAAAATAATGTACAAAATGCATTAACTTTGGGGAAATTGCTTGCTAAGACTACAAAAATGCATGCATTAGAAATATTCATGAAAATAATACATAGAACACATTATGTTCATGGAAATTGCCTGCTAAAACAAGAAAAATGCATATATCAGAAATGCTTACCAAAATGTGCATGGATGTATGCTGGTTTTTTAAAAAAGAATCTAACTGGTATGAAAAATAGGACAAAATTAATGTCTTTTTGGAACCATGTAAAACTGTAAATAAAAATTGACAGATTCATCTATCCCTGCCTGAGTCTTAAAATCCTTGGAGGAGGGCTCTCTGTCATTTCCACCATTGTTACAAACCTGTGAGGACACATGAGAAGATATTTTGGTGGTTGCTTCCTGATTGTAGAACTCTTTTTCACAAATTGGTTTTAAACTTAACTGGTTCCCATATAGGCAACTATATGAAAGATACAAAATAGATTTAAAATTAGAGGGATTTAACAGAAGATCAACACCCAATGAACTAGAGAAGATTATATTCAGAGAATCAGATCATGTTATAGCAAAGTTCTACAAATATCTATTACAACATGATTTCGAAGACCAAACAGTGAAAGATACTATGATATCATGGGCAAATATAATAGGCCATTCACTCAATTTGGATCAATGGGAAACTTTGTGGAAACTAACACAAAGATTTAAACTATTGCAAGATTTAAAAGAAAATTACATAAAGATGTTCTACAAATGGTACATAACACCAGAGAAAATTTAAAAAATGTATAATACAAAGCAGGACGAATGTTGGAAGTGTCAGGAAAGAACAGGGACCTTTATGCATATGTGGTGGTATTGTCCAATTGTAAACAAATTCTGGAAAGAGATAAATAAAATACTGATGAAAATATTTAAAACTCAAATACCATTAAGACCTGAAATATATTTGCTAAACATGATTCAAATAATAGACTCAAGAATCTCAAAAAATATGAATTTTATTGTATTTAATAACTGTAGCCAGAATTATAATCGCAAAAAAAATGGAAAAACAAAGAAAGTTTAAACATTGAGCACTGGATGTTAAAAATATTAGAAGTAAAAGAAAGTGACCAACTGACCTTAAGCATAAAAGAGAAATCGGATGAAATCATGAAAGAATGGCACCTAGTAACAAAGTTCTTCTGAAATAAGTGGGAAAATATATTCATGGAAGAAATATAATAAATTTATAAAAAGTTATTTTGACTACGAGTGCAAACAAAGACTAAAGTGTTTAAATTTAAATAAATATGAGTGTACATTACATTACAGATATTACAAACATATAATATATATCAGGTATCATGAAGATATAAGCTGCACATTATAAAGCATACACTACGAACTCTCTTTCACAAGAGGCTAGACTGGCCCTCTCCCTCTGCTCTCTGTTCTCTCTGCTGGTAAATGAAGACCTTTTCATTTAAACAGGCATTATTAGTTGAAAATACTGAAAAAAAATAATGCACCAAATGCATTGTATTTGGAGAAATTCCACTTGCTAAAACTGTACCAAAATGTACCATCAGAAGAAATACATGTGAAAATATGTATAGATGTGTGACAGCAATTAATTGATTACGCAGAGGGAGAGGTAAGTAAAGGAGAGAAATGGTGGTATCTTGGAGGGCAGTGTCTGGAATCAATCAGACACTAAGGTACCACATGGGAAGGATATTTAAAAAGCAATGCAGCTGAGAAACCACACTCAGTTGGCTTTGATTTTCCCTACCACTTCCATCAGTTCAAGGTTAACTTGGGCACTTCTGAGTTTCTGGTCTGAGAAAATTTGAGAGTGTCCTGAAATCTGAATGTATTTTTGGCAACTTTTTGGGCACTGACCTTGGCTGAATCCTTGGAGTGGAACAGGACCTATTAGCTTCTCCCCATGTTTGGAAATCTCCTAAAGTGGGTGTGCCTGGAGGTTGCTGAAATAACGGATATGCAAGATACAGTTAGGCTTGCTCTTCTGTTATTGTACATGACTTCCTTTTCTCTATGAAAATAAGTCATTCAGAGGAGTTTTCCTCCTGCCTGATCCCCTTTGCTAATCAGATAAATATATTGCTATCTCACTGACATGGAAGTATAACTTATTTTTCATTTACTTAAACTCAGCTTAGTTTGTTTTCCATCTCTACCATGTACCAAAAATCAAAAACAAAGCAAAACCCATAATCTATTTGCCACTTTCTTTTAGCGGAGTCCTAGAAAGCATTTATGTAAATACCCTGTCTCTTATCTTGACTCCTGTAAACCATCTATCTGATTTCACCAAATGTTACAGTGAAACCTTGAAGGAAGATATCATTTCCTGTTGGTTGCTAAAAATATGGCTGGCAATGTCACCTTGCCTTTTAAGTAATCTGTTACTAAATGCTAACCAGGCAGCCTAGGTTTGTGTTATTTGCCCCCTATTTGTGAACTGTGAGCATGATCTGTGAGGAATTTCTTCTTTGGAAGAACTACTGAAAAGAACGGTGATTGACTAGTATCATATCCATGCAAATATCTAGTCTTGTTTCAAAATAGATTTCAAATGTGTTTGCAACAAGTGTCTGAAGTCCTCCTATCCACTGTTAGATACTTTTCTGTGGTATACATTATTCTTGTGATAAAAGCACAATTCTACACATTCACAAGAAAGCATGTCCTATGAAAGGGAGTTTTGCACATCCTCCAATCAACATGCCTCATCAAAAAGTGTCAGCGATGAAGGTTTACACAAATAGACAATGACCATTTCCACCATACACTGTTATAGTGCTATTATACCACTTTCAACATCCTGTGGAATCCTGAGGTTTGTAATTTACTAAGGCTAAAGAGCTCTCTGGCTGAGAATTCTAAATGGCTCTCCCTAAACTGCAAACCCCAGGATTCCATAGGATGTTAAAAGTGGAATAATAGCACTCTAACAGTGTAGTGCAGAAATGGGCAACATCAGTTGGAGAGCCTCGGTATTGACCAATCAATTTGTTAGCTTCTGTTCGGAGAGAGGGGAGCACTGCTCAGGGTCAGTAGATTGTCCCCAATATGAGTCCATAAGCCTATCGACTAGCATCAGCTGTCTGGTATTATAAACTGTGGAAACCTTCCCAGGACATGTTATTTCACCCCAACTTATGGGGAGACCCATGCCAGTCCAGACCCAAAGGTTTTTCCCTATCACCCAAGCTTCACATAACCCAGTGTATTAGTCCAGAAACACCCTTTCAGTAAATGTGCCCCTAAAAGTGTCCACCACTAACTGTTTCAACTCCCCCATTTCTGCTAATGGGCACTGACCCATTAGCCAGTCGTCCTGAGGCCCACAGTACAGGGTAAGCAAAAATATTGCCATCACCTTTTTCTAACTTTGCCAATCAGGTAACAAAGGCCAGAATGCCTACCTGCTTTGGAAGCAACCAGCATCAGGCTGCAGTGCACCCTAGGGCAAGATGGCAGACTCAGTGCACCATGTGAAAGAGGTTGATAATGGGGCAGAGTGTTTTTTTTATGCTCTGTAAGCTTTACCTCTCTCCCTGCCTCTCTAGTGGCAAAGGCTTGGTGTCACATGCAATGTTTCCCTTCCTTCTGGGAGGAGTGCAAAACACTCTGGCAGTCATTTCATGAGGCAGGATAAAGCAAATATTTTGTATGTGTTTCCAAGGGCATAAAGGTTCATATACTTTTTAATGCACAATGTCCTTGAATGTACACATTGCGTATGAAGTTTGTTTTCTGGTGTATGCATTTTTCATTGTAGGCCTGAATCACAAAGTCTGAAGAACTAAGAAAAAAGATAATCACATCCATGGCTGTGTATTCAGGAGGTAAACCAGTCTATTAAAAAGTGAACCTAACACATTTCAACCTTACTCCTTTCAGGTACTATGAATTGTGCTGGAGCAATGTTTGAAACATCTCTGGAAAATGCCTATTATGTGACATTATTTATATTCACCAGGCAATGTGCAAATATTCTATCTATCTATCTATCTATCTCTATCTAATATATAAATACAAATATTTAAATATATTTTATATATATTTATATATATATATTCTGTAAATAAATTCTGTAAATACAGTTTGTAGTTATTCTATATTCTGTAAATTCTGTAAATACAGTTTGTAGTTACTATGCACAATCAATGATAATTCTTTTTCTTCGACAGTAAACTCACATTCCCTCAAACAAGAGGTAAAGCTAGAGTAAGACAGAAATCTAGGGCTCTGCAGCTGGGGTAGGTTGGGGTGGGGGGGTAACTAGTATGGAATGGCAAGTGATATAGTCAGTGGGATATTTCACTCACTCAAATTTAGTCCCTGATTTATTATTTTCACTGACACATCACCATGATCTGAAGATATTTCTTAAAATCCAGTTCAGTGTTAGACATCTCACCATAACACCCTGATTCCATCTGATTTTGGAATGGAAATAAGGTCAAGCCTGGTTAGTACTGAGATGGGTGAGCACCAGGTGATAAAAGGCCTCTCCTTGCAGTGGAGACTCCTTGGAGACCTTGAAGGGATACCAGGTGCTCCACATAGAAATAGTTAAGAATTCCACCTGAAACTCTGGAGAGCAGTACTGCCAATCAGAGTTAACAATACTGGGAGAGATGAACTGAGCATATTATTCAATATGAGACAGCCTCCTATTTTCCTGTATTTTTATGAAATTAAATGAGAATGTGTGTATATGTGTCTTCAAGTCACCTCTCACCTGTATGGTGACTTCGTGAATATCACAGGGTTTTCTTAGGCAAATGATACTCAGAGGTGGTTTTTGCCAGTTCCTCTGAAATATAGCCTACTAACCAGGGCTGATCCTGCTTAGCTTCCAGGATTTTTTTTTTTTTTTTTGCCCCATTGTGTATCATATGATTTATTTATCTTGAGTCTCATTTGTCATTTTGTTGCCTGTCAGCTTGGAAAAACATTGAAGTCTGCTTGGATTTTAATCCTTCTAGATGACAGGTGGTTTCCAGGGCCCCCCAGGGAGTCAAAATATTTTCTTGCTCCAGAATTCCTCTAAATGTGCTCTAGGGGGTGGAGAGCCCACCGCCCCAGGGGTCAAAATCAAATTTTACAAATAAACAAATAAATATGTTTGCCCTGAAATGCTCCTAAATATTCACTAGGAGATGAGGGGGGCATTTGTATTTGCATAAAAAGTATCTTTTTTGAAACCCAAAACAGTGAGAAAATGTTACACCTGTTGGAGGCATTTGGTGCAGGATCTGAACCATAATTTATTTTAGGTAGATACACAGATGTTTAAGTGATTCTCGTAACCATCACCACTGGAAAAAAAGGGACCCAGTGTTAGTTCCAGGAAACACTTACTGTTCCAGTAAAACTCTTACTCAAAAGTATTGTCATGTTCTAATCAGACTAAACATAATTATAATATATAAATTAGGAGTTTTAACATGATCCACATCAAAACTGGAATCTTTCCCGTTCCCCAAACTGTAATTCTATCCCCAAATAGTGAAATGTCTTGTTACAGTGTGTTGGTATAAGCAAAAGACAGCATGACACGCATTTGATAGATATTGGCATTAAGATTTTTTTATGTGTATGCTTTGTATTTTTTTTTGTTTATTGCATTTAAAATTAAATAATTCCTGACTGAATCTAATCCTCAAGGCCTTAGTTTTCTGCAAAACCTATCATGCTTCTATCATTTTTTTTAAAGTTGACACTTTATTCATCATTCTAGCACTTTTGAGTAGAACAGAGTATTAAAATAACAATAAGGAAAACTATACACTTTTATTTCATCGCATCTGAAGCTATCTTTTCCCACCTAATTAACTTTGCATTCACTCCACTGAAATCAGTGTGACTTTTGCCTAACAATAGAAAGGACAAAACAAAAATATGGGGTTGTATTTGATAAATGAATGAAGAAAGGTCAATAGTGTCCATTTGTACTGATAATTCAGGGGCTGTCTGAGATTGCCAATATATATCAAAATAGTTTATTGGAAGATTCAGTCACTGGAGATGCTGCTCTCCCACCTATGAAAGTGATGGATGCTCTCAAAATCTTGTAAAGAATTAAATGCTTGCTTTAGTTCTACCAGTATCTTGTCATGTGCCTCCAGACCACGGGAGGAGCAAAAGGTTTCCATACATTCATGGGTCTCTGGAGAGTTAACGCCTCTAGAAGCAAGAATAACATTTGAGATCACAACAAGAAGTTAAGCCTTTGGGGATACAACAGCACTAGGGAACCGTTTGTTGCAAAGCTCATGGGAAATAAAAGGAAACAGCCTCCTAGCTTCTTTCAGAATCAGATTAAAAGATTACCACATAACAGTACCAAAACAAGAGCTGGAACAGGCAGCCAGAGAAAATTAACATTTCATAGAACATTTCACTCATGCTTACCCACTAAATAAAACATGTAAATAGAGCAGGTAAAGAAATGAGAGGCAAGGCAACGAAATACCGACTGAATCCATGTGGTACCATCTTCGGATAAAAAAAGAAAAAGAAAAAGCAGCTTCTGGTCCCCTTTTGATCTTCAGATTTCCAAGAGCTACCTTTGGGTCCAGTTAAGCAGTGCCGAAGCCAGATGTACTCATGATAACTTGTTCTTTAGTGCACAAACTGCTGGCAAGTTCCTCAAGTACTGCTGAAATGAAAAGGAACTCTGGAAGAGCACTGAGTTTCCTGTCTCTAATTCCACAACTAGAAGACTGAAGAGTAGAAGACAGTAAACACAAGGGGGTTGGGGTGGGGCAGGGAAGGTTCTTGTTCCACTTGCATCAAAACCCAAGTCAGAGGGGATACCCACTTTGTTATTATAAGTTTTATAAATTATTATAAGTATTACAAATTCCAAGTCCAGCAGAGAGAGTTCAGTGAGTTTTCTACTTTGGTGTACCTTCCCTTCATTCATTAGCAACAATGCACAATTTCTAGTAAGGCAGTTTGCTCCTCGTGGATCAGACACATGCTCCTGTTCACAGTACACTAAGGGCCTTTCCACACTACACTGTTATACTGCTATTATTCCACTTCCAACATCCTATGGGATCCTGGCATTTGCAGTTTAGGGAGGAGTCTTTAGAATTCTCAGCCAGAGGGCTCTTTGGCCTCAGTAAATTACCCAGAATTCCACATGGTGTTGAAAGGGGAATAATAGCACTAGAACAGTATAGTGCAGAAGGGCCCTAAGATACAGACACAATATCTTATGGCCTGAATCCTGCTAATTAGTTCCAATAGAGTAGGGTGGAATAAGTTATTGAATGGTGATCCATGTAAGTACATCTGACTGATTCAGTGGCTCTACTTTAGTTTGGACTAACAATAAATTCTGGCCGAAGACATGCCTGGGACAAAGCAAGAGAAAACACGAGTGATACCATCAGCCCATCTTATTCTATTGTCACCTTCTGACTTTGACTCTTGGAGAAGCTGTATCTGATTTAGTCATCAGCAAAAGAGTAATGGGGGGGGGGTTAATACTACACTATATATCTTCTAATTCTGACTCTTACTTTTAAGTTAGATATTCAAAAGTGTCAAAAGAACTACCAGCCCCCATATGCACTTCCTGAAAAATCTCCACTGCTTCTATGTTATTGAATGCCTTTTTTCCCCCTGATGTGCTAACTCTATGCCCTTTGAACTAAAATATTCACATGTCAGTAGTGAGATGCTTCAGTTTCTGATATCTTGACCATTTCACTCTGGATATGATACAGCAGTGGTTCTTAACCACAACTATAGGCACCAACAATGGAACACAGAAATAGTCCTGTTCAAACATAGGTATTTTAATCATAGCAGTAAAGATTGTTCACGCTAGCACTACTGATTTTTAAAGTATTCTTTGTGTTTTAAAATTATTATAGTAGTAGATGTTGGCCATTTCCACACAATGTCACTGTAGCGCAACAGCAGCGAGCTGTTTTTGGTCTGGCACCCATTCTACTGCATGACATTATTGCTATCCAGCTGCTATCTCACCCCCAAGCATCACCAAACTGCTATATTATATTTCCAGAAAAAAATCTGTTAAGATTCTCCTTTAGCACTTCAATCCCAACAGCTGGCTCAGTGCAGTACTGTTATAGAGCTTAATAGCACTTCCTGTTATTGTGGATCTAGCAGTGGGCAGGCTGTGGGCAGGCCAGCTTATCCCTCCCACAGTGACTCCAATGGCATGGTACTTTCTATCCCCTCTCTTTTATCCTTAATTTCTCCCTTGAGTTAAAACTTTTTTTAAAAAAACAAACAAACACTTTTTTAAACATTATAGTGCAAAAGTGCAATAATGTACTGATATGTCATGCTGTTACAACATTACTGCATTAGTATAGCTTCCAAAAAAAAAGAAAAGAAAAGAAAAAAACAATCACGGGAAGTGGGGGAGGGCAAAGGCAGGGCACAGGAGTGGCCAAGGACACTGTAATGCAGAAGGAACATCAGTGGCAATACCACTACCCATCTGCTTATGGTGGAAGGGAGCAGAAAAGAGCGTTCCAAATATGACAGCATTGCATGAATGGTGATGATGGGATTGTAGCGCTACAATGCACTAACAGTGTCTAGTGCAGAAATGGCCTCTGACTTCAACACCTTTTGTTACAACACTTCACTTTGTTGTTAAATGCCATCAAGTCAACTTCAACTTATGGTGACCCTGTGAAGAAGACATATCCAGGACATCCTGTCATCAACAGCTCTGCTCCAGTACTGCAAATTCAGGGCTGTAGCTTCTTTGATTGGGTCTATCTACTTGTAAGGTGGTTTTCTAATTTCCCCATTGCTTTCCAGTTTCAAACATTGTTCTCTTTTCTATTGAACCATGTCTTCTCAGGATATGCCCAAAGTACAACAGCTTCCCTTTGATTATTTATGTGTACAACAAACCAACAAATTGTAGGGAAATTTCAGGCTTGATTTCCTCTAGGACCCATTTATTGGTCATTTTGGCAGTCCATGGCATCTGCAGAATTCTCCTCCAGCATCATATTTCAACTGAGTTAATTTCTTCCTGTCAGCTTCCTTCATTGTCCAGCTTTCACAATCATATATAAAAATGAGAAATACCATGACATGGACAATCCTTACTTTGGTATTCAATGATAGATCTTTACACTCGAGGATCCTTTGTATTTCTTTCATAACTGCCCTTACAAGTTCTAATTTTTTTTCTGATTTCTATAGTTTCCATATTGATTGGTGACTGAGCCAAGGTATAGAAAGTCTAGAAAGTCTTTCATTATTACAAGGTCTTCACCACCCAGTTTAAATTTACATAAATCAACTCTGGCCATCATTTTTGTTTTCTTAATGTTCAACTGTAACCGTGGTTTTGCACTTCCTCCCTTGATTTTCCTCAACATTCATCCCAAGTCTTTGTTATTTTCTGCTAGTAATATGGTGTAATCTGCATATCTTAAACCGTTTCTGTTTCTTCCTCCAATTTTACAACTTCTTCCTCTGAGTTTTACTACTGATGGAATTATTATTTTATTTTATTTTTATTCTTCTTTGGTGAGTCACTGTTTGCTTGACAGAGTGATTAGTGGGACTTAATTGAATAAAGTCAGAGGACCACTGTGGTAGTGATAGGGAAGTCTGAGGATGATGGTGTGATAAACCCGGGGGGGTGGCGGCCAGTAGAGTAGCCTTAACAACAGAGGGTGAGCTAATTTGTTTGGTTCTCCAATTAAAGAATCCAGTTTACTCAGGGGGAAGAGCCATGTGGGTGAGTCAGCAGAATAGATATATACTAGAAACAGGGGCTAGTAGAGGTGTTCCTTCAGTGAGATGAGAAAGGGAGTGGGAGGAAAGCCAAGGGCTTGTTAATCTAGGTAAGTGTTTCCCTGTAAATATCTGTAAGTTCTTTGCTATTTGAAAATATTGATTTGCCCAATACCTTTCCCTTGTTAATTCTTTTAATAAATATTTTATTTTATTTTCTACAAGAGCAGCCTCAATATAGCATTTTCTTTAATTTACATTTAACAACATGGTACACAAGTTATACGTTCCTTTAGGTGTACCTTTAAGGCGCTTTGCTCTTTTTCCACAAAGGCTATGGTTTTAGGAAAGCAAGCGGTGTGAAAAAGCATATAGAGGGAACAAGTGGGTAGTAATTATAAAAAGAGGTGCTGCTTCTCTAGGGAGGGAGAAAAGAAAGCAGGCCCTGGTGTGTTCTAGCCCTGGCTGGCCTCAGATCTCCACAGATGGGACTTGGAACAGCATATAAAAGAATCAATTAACCAGGTCTCTGCAGAGGTTTCCCTCAGTGCCCTTTGAGTTACTAGCCTACCCTAGCCTACTTTCATTATTGACAGCTATTTATAAAATAGACTTCCAAGCAGTGATAGCTGGTGTCTTACAATTAGGATGTCAGCCTTGAGAAACAGCAGTTTGACCTGGAATAGATATAGGCATGGAGAATGAAATGTATTTTACTGGTAACACAGGAAACAGCAGTGCCAGCCTTCCAGAGTATGGAATGCAAACAGGTCCCAGTTTGGATAACTAACAGATAGGTGATAAGTAACTGATGCACTGGGGGGGGCGTACTACATGACAGAGTCAAAGTGTATACCCCAATACCGGAAGCCCACCAGATTTTACACAGAAGTGATGTAACTTAGCTAATTCATTGTCTTATGGACAAGTATTAATGTGTATGTCTTCCTTTGTTCTGGCGTGCCTGATTTGCAGAAATGTCCCCTGGATGTCTATTTCAACTTTTTTTGGAGACTCAAGCTGAATACAAGAAAAATGTTTATTTTGAATTTCCAGCTGGTGTGTAACTTTTTGGCTTTGTTGCACTCCTGGGAAAACTTTCCCATTGTTTCTATCAGTAGGTCATGATGCAATAGTGCGATTTTCAATATGTGACTACTAGAGAACTGAGATCTGTTTCCACGTCCCACTAGTGTGAGTGATACACTGAGTGGAGACATGAGAGATGCCCCCTAAATGGAATGCCTTTGGTTTGGAGGCCCTACTGGTGCCAACATTGGTTTCTTTTTGGTGCCAAATTAAAAGATTGCCACCTATGAAAGTCTTTGGGATTTCTGCCTCCTCCTCTTCTTCTTCTTCTTCTTGAAAGCACATGTGTACATGGGTTTAGCTGTTCTTGCCTTTTCTGCTGTTCTAACTTGCTGATCTGCTTAATATGCTTTTATTGTTTTTAAATTATTCTAGAATATTTTATAGGACAATTAAATGCATTTATGATCACAGAAAATGTGAACTAACATATGAGCATATGAAGCTGCCTTATCAGACCATTACATCTTAGAGCCCAGCTTTTTCTATTTGGGCTGTCATTGTATTTCCAGGGTTTCAATTAGAATCTTTCCCATCACATGCCTCTTGATCACATTACTGGGATATGCTAGAGACAGAATCTGGGGACTTTTGCTTATAAACTGCATGTATGTGCATCTTAACTATGCCTGTTTCTCACATTCCAGAGTTGCATATCATATGGGCATCACTCTTGTGCTCAAAAGTCTAAGGTGTTAGCACTTACTATAAGGAATTTCAATTTTGTTTGTTCTGAATCTGGACTGAAGCCCTTTCCTACCTTTTCTTAGCGCTGGGATGCAGTGCTCGCATCAGCAGCCTCTTGTGAGACGCCCTCTCATCCAGGTTTCTTCAGCTCCGCATGAGCTTCCTGTTCATGTGAGAGCCCCGCCTCTTCTCAGTGCAGCCTGGGACAGGAAGCGTGACTGGCATGGCTCCTGAGGCTCCACACTCAAGGTAAGTGCACATGGGGCCTGGGAGCAATACGCGACCGTGCACCATTTTTGCCTTAAAGCCAAAAATGAAAAAGTGCGCAAGCGGTGCCTGCTAGGCCCTGGAGCGTTGCGCAAATGTGAGTTTGTCGTGTGGACCGCTCCTCACATTTGCATGATGCTCATGGAAAATGCCATGCAAAAAGGTCTAAATAATATCAAAAGTAGTAATAAGAAATGCCGTCCATTGGCCTTATTGTATTTTAGTTTTGGTTCCTAGCCATAATTCTGTTCTTTGTGCAAGAAGTCAGCCTAACTTGAATAACTTGAATACAAGGCCCTTTCCGTACCGTACTTTTTCGTGGCAGCATCCAGTGAGGATACTGGTAGCAGCTTTTCTGTGAGGGGAGCTCGACAGGAGCATTCCCCATTGCACCAGCTCACTCCTTGTGGAAGGGAGCTCGATGGCCACATGCATAATTATGTGGCAGTCTTCTTTATCTGTTGCATTTGAAACCTCCTAAAGACTTTTCAAGGATGAAATAAAAAAAATTTCAGAGTTTTATTGCTGTTATGTTATGCTACATATAATATAGACTACTAGCTATAAACTCTGGGATTTAGTAGCATAAATGCTATTATTTTGAAAATTACTGTCTGAGAGTATTTTGAATAGGAGAAGAAGAAGAAGGGTCTTTTTGGGCATCAACAGAAACCTGACAGACGAAGATCACCTAAACTGCAGCTGTACAGATTAATCATAAAGAGGAGATGTGTAATCAACAAGGGAAATAATAATACTCAGGGAAGGGAAAGGAAATAATAATACTCAAGGAGATACAGAAATGAGAGACTGTTGCATTCTCCTAGGGGTAGTGTTTATACTAGAGTGTTAGTCACCCTCCAAACTGTCTCCCATCCCAAATAATCTGGATAGCCATGGCAGCAACCCCACTGGGTTGAAAATGCTGCTGCTTAATGCCAGATCAGTGAATGGAAAAGTAACTGCCATTCAGGACTTGATCCTGGATGAATATGCTGACATGGCAAGTATTACAGACAACCTGGTTGGATGAGTCTGGATTAAGATGAATTAAGCTTCAATTTGTTTGCCCTCATTCAGTCCATTATAGCTGCTAGACACTGGTTTAGCACAGGAGCAGCTTCCTTGGAATTAGGTGGAAAGGAGTAGTAGAGCTAGGTATCATCAGCATACTGGTGACACTTGACCCAAAAACTATTGACAACCTCTCTCAGTGGTTTCGTGTATGTGTTAAATACCACAGGGGACAAGACTGAACACTGAGGGACTCCACAAGGCAATGGCCAAGAAATCAAGAAGGAATCCCTCAGCACCACCCTCTGAGAATACTCCTCTAAGAAATGATGGAGCCACTATAAAACAGTACCTCCAAGACCCATCTCAGCAAGGTGACTCAGAAGGACACCATGGTTGATGGTATCAAAAGTCACTGAGAGGTCCAGCAGAACCTATAGGAGCACTCTCCTCCTGTCCAGTTCCCCATTCACCAAGGTGACCAAAGCTGTGTCTATTCCATAACCAGGTCTGAAATGAGACTGGAGTGGATCTAGATAGTCCACCTCAGTTAGGAACCCCTGTATTTGAGAAACCATCATGTGCTGTAGTACCTTGCACAAAAAGGGAAGGCCAGAGATTGGCCTGTAGTTAACTAGTATGGTAGGATCCAGGGAAGGTTTTTTTTTCCAGAAGAGGCCTTACAACAACCTCCTTCAGGCATGTTGAGACCCAGCCTTGATGTAGAGAGGCATTACCCATTACTCTTACCCAGTCAGCCCTCCTCTGGCCTGTTTAATTAATCAGGAAGGGCAAAAGTCTAGTACACATGTGATGACTCTCACTTTTCTGTTACCATGCTGTACACCCCCGCTCCATGATATAGTATAAGTGACAATGAACATTATTTAATTGGAGCATATATCAATCATATTTTTATGGCTGAAAAGCCATGCTGGCAAAGACAACTGGCTGTACATGTGCAGAATTATGTCAGAGTGGACCTCAAAGCATGGCCAGATCATAAATTCTCTGATGATTAGTCAGAAGACTAGATTTAATGGGTTTAAGATGATCTTCTCAATAGCCTAAACCTAGAAAACAATAGACATCAAACCCCCAGACAAAGCAACAGTGACCAACGTCATGTAGCCTCCTTTCTGATGAACTTCCTCTTTTGTTTCCTCACCTGTCCAGACATTAAGAAGCAACCATAACTTCCATCAATGCTTCATCACCTAATGTTAAGACCACCATTAGCCAGCTCCAGACCCCTTTGTTTACTCTGTCAGAGAGCCATTAACACTCTCCTGTTCAGGGCAGAAAAAGGATATTTAAACCCTAGCTCAGATCCTGACTTTTTATTAGCACTTGGGTGTCACACTGCATCCCAGACTCTCATTCCTCTGTGCTACCCTCAGACTTTCATGATTGAGTCATCTCACCTCCTCCATTTTCTTCTCTCCAGGATTGGTAAATATTGTGAACTTCACCCTAAACTCCACGTTATCCAACTTCTCCCTCCTTTCCTTCTGTTAGTCTTGTATGGTTGTTTGAGTGCTTGAATTTTGCATGTATCTCTGACTTCTCTCAATAAAACATTCTTTTCATCTCCAACTGATGTCTCTCAGTTAGTGCCTGTATACACAGGTGAAGATTTCCCATGGTTACCCCCTTCTCACAAGTGTCCTTTGAGCTATAATTCCCCACCTCTCCATTGGCACTGCAGATGAACTCCACCTTTTGGAGTAACATCTCCAAGGATCCCATCCACATCTTCAAGCTGCACAAATCCATCAAGTATCCATCAATATTGAACGAACAAGGGCCGAGGTTACGTCTACCATAACGGTATCAACTCTGGCATCTAAATCAGAGCAAATCTGAGCAACTTCATCTATGAAACTGTATGCAAATTCTTCACAGCAGGTATTGAGTAGCTTACATTCTCCTTAGAGCTGGGTTGTAGCAGATCCTTGACCAACCAAAACAGTTCTGCTGAATTGTACTGTGCAGCTGCTGTAATGTTAGCTAGGAAAACTGTTTTTGCTACCTTTATTGCACCATTTGATTTTGGTCAGACTCACTCTGAGTTTTCTGCCACTGTTGCTCTAGTCTCCATCTCATTCATTTCAACACTGCCAGTTTCTTAGAAAACCAAGGGGCTGATTTAGCTCAACTCCATGAGAAGGGACATTTAGGAGCAATTATGTCTACCACCCTGCTTATTTTCCCATTCCAGAGATCAACCAGAGCTTTAGCAGGATCACCTACCCAGGCAGCAAGAAACTCTCCAAGAGATATCAGGAATCTATCTGGCTACATAGGTCTTCCGGGATGAAACATTTTAATGGGTCCCCCACCCCTGCAGAGGCCCTGAGAAAGGTATATATAAGAGGCAGTCTGTGCAACCAGCAGAAGCAAGGGTTGGACTATGACTCCAAATGACCAGAATTTGAATCCATACTCAGTCATGGAAACCCATTGGGTGAACTAGGGCAGGTCACACTCTCTTAACCTCACAGGAAGGCAAAGGCTTCTTTGAACAAGTCTTGCCAAGAAACCCCTGTGATAGGTTCACCTTGAGATCGTCATAAATTAGAAATGACTTGAAGGCACACAACAATTCAAGAAGCCAACAAGATAAGTCTGGGACTGAAATTTATGTCATCACTGAGCAAAATAGGCAGAAGGGCCCCTGAACATAGGTGAAGCTGGCATAATGCATTTGAAGTAAAGATACACATACACACACATGGGCTAAAGAGGGGTAGGATATCTGAGCAGTGTGAAGGGTCTAAAATTTCTGAATGTAATTAAGGGAAATTAAAGTGTGCTTTAAAAATATATTGTTATGGCCAAGAGCTATAGGACACACTTCTAATCTTTTCTGGAAAGATATCCTGCACTCATTTACCTACTTACTTCATTTATTTACTTCTAGGGTCCCAAGTAGCTGCCACATCATACCATATTATTTCACACCAGTTTATTTAAAGTAGGATGGTCAATAATAAGAAAGGGCAATGGGAAAAGCGCATGGTGGAGTCAGAGCTTGAAAATGTTACCCTTCTGGATGGCAGTTTCCATAACCCTTCAGCCAGCATGGCTAGTGATACCATAGGTAGAGACAATAATCCCTCTCATTTTCTTCCATCTTTTTCTAGATTTCTACTTATATTGGCTCACTCCCTCACAAGGTAAGAACAATTTGCTTTCTGAGACCTTCATTTTGTAGCCATGCAAGTGCCACCGCATGGGTAGCATCACCTCTCCCTGACCTTGCCCAGTGAGCAAAGGAGCAACAGTGTATTAAATCCCAGAGTTTGTTTCCTGAAAGAAATGAACTATTGCTGTATGGAATGTTGAAAACTTGTATTTACGGTAAGCTCTTTTGTGGGAAGGGGGCCATATCCCCAGGGACTCTGTTTTCATTTCATTTGTTGATACTTGCAGACTCAGCCAGGAGAAATTCATTGTGAATTGCTGGAGTGTGATGAAGGAGGCATGGATTTGTTGGGAATTCACCACCATTTTTAACTAAGGATTCATTTGGATAAGCAAAAATGCTTCTCTGCCATCCATCCTGAAAACTACAGAGCTTCTCCAAACAACTACAGCTCAATCAGTGGAAATTGAAATAACTGGGGACAGAATCCACATTTCCATCTGGGAAGCTGGATTCGTATATCATGCTGCTGACTTCAGTCCAGGGACAATATTACAGATATTGTCTCCTGATCATTTTCTGAAAGTAAGGTGGCAGAATCATGAAGAATATCTACAGAGAAGCATAGGGAGGGAGAAATTGATGAAGAGAAAAATTAAAGCCTTGCCAGTGCAGATCATTAGATTTATACCTACCATCAAGATGAACGAACATTTTATGAACTCTTTGGCAAATGCACATTTAAATGGGTGCTTTATGGATTAAGGTTGCAACCTAATAACCACTTACTTGGGAGCAATGGGATTTCCTTCTGCCTGGGTGAGTATAGAACTGCACTGTTACTATAGCTTACTTCTCAGTAAATATGTATAGGCTTTGACTGCAGAACTTTAATAGGTCCTTCATGTAGAAGATTGGCCGAGAGGAAAAACCTAATTGTTATCTTGGTAACTGAAGGCGAAACCTAGTAGAAATAAAAGATGCAGCAAAAGAAAACAAAATGAACTATTGGCAAAATTGATTTTGAAGTGCTGCCTACCTTTTAGTATTGGGTCCCCAGACTTAGCAATATGTTTCCTTTCTACTAATCAGACTGATCAATAGGACAATCACTTATGTGTTGCCTAGAAGAAATGCATCGCATCAAAAATGGAATATATACATATATAAAGTGTTGCTGTTGCTGTTGTTCTTGTGTGCCTTCAAGTCATTTCTCACATATGGTAACCCTAAGGTGAACCTATCATGGGGTTTTCTGGGGCTCAGAGTATGTGGCATAGCCAAGGTCACCCAGTCAGTTTCCATGGCTAATTGGAGAATGGTACCATGTTTCCAGGGCTGTAGTACATTGCTTAAACCATTACACCATGTTGGCTCTCAGTTTGATTTCGCCTATTTATATTCAGAGATACACATTATAAGTTCACTCTAATGCAAAGTAAACAAACCTAATACATCATCATCATAGCATGCAAGTATGCAGAGGAATATTGTGGCACCTTTGAGACTGTGAACAGGTGACCTCTGTTCCTGCTCAGTCCACAGCCCAGAAAGTAACTGTTAATCAGCAATTCCAAGGTCCCATTTCTTGGGATGTAATTCTTCACTATTTTCATCCTTGAAAGAAACAATGAGTTATTTTAGCCATTATGGCCCCAGTGTGAGAATATCACACCGAAGTAGAATTTTGTAGCTGAGGATTTATTTTATGCAAAATTCGTATGTGACATTTTTATGATAAAAAGAAAAAAATTCTGCACAGGACATAGGATTTTCTGTGCAGAAATACTATTTTATGCCCAGAAAATCCCATTTCTGGTACAGAAGTTGTTGCTTTCTGCACAATAAACCATGTGTAGATTTCTGCATCTTAAGTACTACTGCATCGTGAAGATTCCTTTCAGTCCAGGATTAACCCAATCAGGGTTGCTAACACTTAAGAAACAAGTTTTTGAATCATAGAATCATAGAATCTTGGAGTTGGAAGAGACCCAGGGCCATCGAGTCCAACCCCCTGCTATGCAGGAACACCCATCAAAGTATTCCCAACAGATGGCCATCCAGCTTCTGCTTAAAAACCTCCAAAGGAGACTCTACCACACTCCTAGGCAGTATATTCCACTGCTGGGCAGCTCTGACTGTCAGAAAGTTCTTCCTGAGGTTCATGTGGAATCCTCTTTCCTGCAGCTAGAATCCATTGCTCCTTGTCCTAGTCTCTGGAGAAGCAGAAAACAAGCCCGCTCACTCCTTGACATGACATCCCTTCAAATATTTAAACATGGCTATCATGTCCCCTCTTAACCTTCTCTTCTGCAGAATAAACATACCATACCCAGCTCTCTAAGTCTATCCTCATAGGGCATGGCTTCCAGGCCCCTCACCACTTTGGTCACCCTCCTCTGGACATGTTCCAGCTTGTTGATATCCTTCTTGAACTGAGGTGCCCAGAACTGGACAAAGTATTCCAAATGAGGCCTAACCAATGCAGAATAGAGTGGTACCATTACTTTCCTCAATCTAGACACCGTATTCCTATTGATGCAACCAAGAATTGCATTGGCTTTCTTGGCTGCTGCATCACACTGCTGACTCATGTTCAGCTTGTAATCTACCAAGATGTCTAGATCCCTTTCATATGTACTGCTATCCAGCCACGCGTCCCCCATCCTATATTTGTGCATTCCATTTTTTCTGCCTAAGTGTAGGACTTTACATCTCTCTCTTTTGAAATTCATTTTGTTAGCTTTGGCCCAGATCTCCAATCTGTCAAGTTCATTTTGAAATTTGATCCTGTCCTTTGGGGTATTAGCAACCCCTCCAAAGTTGGTGTCATCTGCAAATTTGATCAGCATGCCCTCTGCTCCTTTATCCAAGTCATTGATGAAGATGTTGAATAGCACTCGGCCCAGGACAGAACCCTGTGGAACCCCACTAGTCACTTCTCTCCAGGATGGAAAGCAGCCATTGGTGAGCACCCTTTGGGTTCAGTCAGTCAACCAATTACCAATCCACCTAACAGTAGCCCTGTCCAGCCTGCATTTTACTAGCTTCTTTGCAAGAATGTCATGGGGAACTTTGTCAAAGGCCTTACTGAAGTCAAGATATGCTACGTCTACAGCATTCCCTTCATTTATCAAGCTTGTAACCCTATCATAAAAAGAGATAAGATTTGTCTGCCATGACTTATTTCTGAGAAATCCATGTTGACTTTTAGTGATTACGGCATTGCTTTCTAAGTAACTACAAACTGACTGTTTATGATCTGGTCTAGAATCTTTCCCGGTATTGATGTCAGGCTGACCAGGCAATAATTATTTGGGTCCTCTTTTTCCCCTTCTTGAAGATGAGGACAACATTTGCCCTCCTCCAGTCTGCTGGGACTTCTCTTGTTCTCCAAGAGTTCTCAAAGATTATTGCAAATGGTTCTGAAATTACTTCTTCCAGTTCTTTTAATATCCTTGGATGTAATTCATCTGTCCCTGGAGACTTGAATTCATCTAGTTTAACCAAATATTCCTATACTATATTTCTACTTATCCTGTGCTACATTTACCCCCCTTTCTCACCTGCTCCTTATGCCCCAGGTTGGGTACTTCTATCCTTTTGGGAGAAAAGTGAGGCAAATAAGGTGTTGAGTCATTCTGCCTTCTCTCTTCCCTCCATTATTAATTGGCCATCTTCTCCACGCAGTGACCCTATCATTTCCTTGTTTTTCCTTTTGCTGCAGACATATCTAAAAAAGCCCTTTTTATTGTTTTTAATGTCTCTGGCAAGCCTGAGTTCATCTGTGCTTTAGCTTTTCTGACCTTCTCCCTACATATCATGGCTATTTGCTTGAATTCCTCTTTGGTGGTTTCACCATTCTTCCATTTTCTGTACATGTTTCTTTTAACACTTAGATCTACTGAGAGTTCTTTAGTCAACCATTCTGGTTTCTTTAGACACCTACCATTTTTTCTTCTTATTGGCACAGTTTTCAATTGTGCCTTCAGTATCTCACTTTTAAGAAACTCCCATCTGTCATGAACTCCTTTCTCTTTTAGTATTCTTGACCATGGGATTTCAGCAAGTAACTCCCTAAGTTTAGAGAAATCAGCTTTCTTAAAGTTTAGGATGCATGTCTGGCTATGCTTGGCTTCTCCTTCCCACTAAATGACAAACTCCAAAAGAGCATGCTCACTCCCCCATAAGGATCCCATCACCTCCACCTCATCAGCTAGGTCATCCCTGTTGGTCAGGATCAGATCTAAAATAGCCAATCCCCTTGTTGCCTCTTCCACCTTTGGACTATGAAATTGTCTGCCAGGCAAGTGAGGAACCTGTTGGACCTTGTGGACTTGGCAGAGTTTGACTGCCAACAAATATCAGGCTAATTGAAATCTCTCTAACACTGCATCTCTCATTTTTGAATGTGTGATCATCTGCTCCAGGAAGGCCTCATCCAAGTCCTCAGGCTGGCCCAGAGGCCTGTAGCAAACCCCCATAATCACATCTCTATTGTTTCTCACTACCTCAGTTCTTACTCAGATGCTCTCGACTTGGTTTCCCAGTTAAAGTCATGGATCTCTTCACAAGTGAAAACATCCTTGACATATAAGGCTACTCCTCCTCTTTTCTTGTTTGGTCTATTTCTGTGAAATAGGTTATATCCCCCTATTCCTACATTCCAATCATGAGATTCATCCCACCACATTTCAGTGATGTCCATTAAATCATATTTATTTTGTTGTACTAAGAGTTGGAGTTCATCTTGCTTATTTCCCATGCTCTGTGGATTAGTTTAGAGACACTTGAGACTGTCCAGAAAAGGTTGGACCAAATCTGTAGAAAATACCTTGTGATGTAGGCTGTTAAGTGCACCTGTGGAGAGCCATGTGACTTCAGCTGAGTCACGCTGAGTCACGCTGATGAGCAACCAGGGGAGAAGGTTGCATCCGGTATGGGGAGAATGCAAAGGTTGGCAGGATTGCATCAGCTAGTGTGAGTATAAATGTAGCTGAGAGCTAGCCAACAAGTTGCAAACGGTGCCTGATGTGTCTGCCGGAGGCTCTGTCAGAAAGAGCAAGCAGAGGGATGCTGGAGTACCTTCTGGAGATTCTTGTAAAAATGTACACATTGTAACTCAAGCATAAATTGCCTCCTTGATGGAAGAAAATAGTTGGCATGGGTGAGTTTTTCCTGGCTAGAGTGCATTGCTGCCAAGATATCCTCTGCTGCTGGGCATGCTTCCAAAGCTATGGGAGCAATCTCTGCTATATTTTGGGCATGACAGAGACCATGTGCCCTTTCTGGAAGTCCTGTACTAAAGTTACTTTTCCTCCTCCTGTTTGTCTCTACTTCTACTTGGCCTGCTCTATCTATATCATTTGGGCTATTTTTTGCAGCACTCTCTGAATCCTTGCCCAGAATAATACTGTCCCCCTCCCCAGTCAAATTCAGTTTGAAGACCTCTTGATCCATTTTACAAGACTGTTAGCAAAAACAACTGTTCTGGCCGACAGTTGTGAGATGCAGGCCATTCCTTGCCAGAAGACTATCTTCGTGGAAATGGAGGCCATGATTCAAAAACCCGAATCGCTGCTGGTGGCACCATCTTCGAAGCCAGTTGTTGATTTCCACTATTCTTCTTTCCCTTTGTGGGCCATGTCCTTCCACAGGGAGGAGAGATGAAATGACAATCTGCGCACTAAGGTCTTTCAACTTCCTACCTATAAGCTAGTAATCCTTTATGATGTGCTGAAGGCTGCGCCTTGCCATGTTGTTGGTTCCAATGTGAACTAAAAGGAGGGGGTTGTGGCCAGTGGGCTTGACCAGTCTCATTATCCTCTCCATTATGTCGTTGATTTTGGCCCCAGGGAGACAGCACACCTCACGATTGATCCTGTCCAAGTTGCAAATGGTCAGTTCCGTTCCTCTCAGCAAGGAGTCCTCAACCACTAGAACTTGTCTCCTCTGTGGCCCGTCTCGGGTTACTTGATGAGGAGATTCTGAACTTTCAGTTCTTGCTGAGACTGTTGGTGCTGTTGCTGTTAGATTTTGTTCTGCTGGTGTTGGGGTTCCTGCTGCTGATGTTGAATTTCCTCTTGGTGATATTACATTATCTCTTCTTGCTGTTCCACTTCATCATTAATAAGGTCAAGAACTTGGAAGTGATTCTGTAGCTCGAAAGTCTCCATTTGGCACCTTGTCTTTCTACTTCTGCATGTCACATTCCTCCAAGCATCCATCTCTCAGTTTCATGAACTGACTTCCTTGTCCACTAGCTCCTCCATGCACTCCATCTTCAAAAGGTCCTCTCAGCCCTATTCAAGAACTCTTCTCCCTCCCTAATAATGCAAAGATTCAAAATGCATGTCTCCAGCTGTTGAACCTTTTCCTCTAAGAGGGTGACCAGCTTGCATTTGCTGCAGGTGTACCCAATGACGTCTTGTGGCAGGAAAGAAACATGCCACAGATGTGGCAAATGACCACAGCAGCTCCCTCACCCTCCATACTTGATAGTCTAGATAGTTGAATTGGAAAACTGGGCTTTGCCTTCAAAGTGCCCTGGTAAAGCCTATGTCAACTCCCTTGTTTGCCAAGTTCTTATTGTCAACCTATCAAGAGAGAGGGTGCAATTCTATAGTGCTTACAGTTACTCCCTCAAGTTGTCAACCCTACCTATATGTTTTGCATCAGCTGAGCCAATCATTTTTTTAAAAAAAATATTTAAACCAGATTTGAGGGGAGTATCCCTTCAAACAGATGATTTTCCTTTGAATGCTCTTCAGACAGTGGTCTGTGTTTTGTAAAGCAGGAGCTAGGTATCATGCATTTGACTTTTATTTCCTGACTCATACTTTGCTTGCCAGCTATATGTGGAAACAAACTGAGATGGCTGGTCTTGGGTGCTATTGAGTGTGTTTTTCTATGATTTCCTTATTTCTCAAAAAGCATCAAAGTTGTCTATGTTATGTGCCTTCAAATAATTTCTGACTTATGGCGACCAAAAGGTGAATCTGTCATGGGGTTTTCTTGGCAATTTTTTTTTCGGAGGAGGGTTGTCATTACCTTCCTCTGAGGTGGAGAGAATGTGATTTGCTCAAAGTCACCCAGTGGTTTTCCACAATCAGACATTCAAACCATGATGTCCTAGATTCCTAGGCCAGTATTCAAACCACTGTAGCATACTGGTTTTCATCATCTATAATACCAAGTGACAGCAGTTTGGGGGTGGCCTGTGAAATCTTTGGTGTTGAGTTTCAAGGAGCTAATAAATGAACACCCTTTCATGAGTAGAATGGTTATCACTACACTGTGTTTGTTCCAGTTTTTATTAAGTAATGAACAATCTGGTGTCACCAATAAATAAATCCACCCCAGGGAGTAACGACTTCATTTAATGCCCCCTTCTAGTCACTATTCCTGATTCATAATATTGGCTTTAAAAAATTTCTGATAACTCCTGGGCCTTCCCTGTTATCAGTTGTCATGATGGTTCACAAGCCTGTATTTATTTGTAATGTTATGTTAGGGGGCTATTGTGGGAAGATGTAGACTTAGCTTCTGAGGAGCTATGGGTGCAAACTTTCTGGCCCTATCCCAGTTTTGTGGCTCAACTGATGGAAAACCAAGATGGTCCAGTTCATATCCACAGACTTTGGCCATTTCTGCACTGACTGCCATAGTACTATTATTCCACTTTCAAGATCCTGTGGAATCCTGGAGTTTGCAAGGTTTTTTATTAAAAATGCAAAGCCTGGCCCCAGGACCATTTTTGTGGCCCGCTAAGGCCCAAATCTTTACCCTCAAATGCCCCAAATGCCCTCAGAGAATGTGAGGAACATTTTCTCTATATTTTTTGCCCATCTCCAGACATTTTAGGCCTAGGAGAGGCCCTTTGAAATAAGAGGAAGGAAATCTGAAGTACTTTGTGTTTAAAAGGGACCAGAGGGCTTAGAAATATGAAAAAGACATGCTCCCTCACCTTCTCAGAGGGCATTTAGAAGCAAAAGGTTGTTATTTTTTCTTTCTTCAGTGAGGGTGCAATGGGTGGGGGTGTGGATGGGTGGATGTCGTTCAAGGTTTTCTAGGGGCTGGTGCAGCCCCTTAGCATCCCATTCTTAGCCTACATCAGTAGTTCTTAACCTGTAGTCCACAGACCCTAGGGATTCCATTATATCTTCAGAAGGGCTCCACAAAGGATTGAAGAAATGTTATGAGATTTTGCAATTAAAATAGAAAGAAATAATAAAAGAAAGGAAAGAAGGGAGACAGACAGACAGACAGCAGACAGCCACTAATCTCAAGGAGCAGGAGTTTTTGGGTTTTTGTTTTGTTTTCTTTTTTGCTGGTGAGAGACATAATTTATATTAAGTTTCATTACAACATTTCAAACCATTCAAAAGTTATGAAAATAACTTTTTGATTGCAAAAAACATCCTCAGCACTTGCTACTTCTGCATGTGATGAGAACATGCAGAAGAATTATGCTGAGTGGCTGACAGAAAGCATTTGGCAGTTCTTGTTACCATGTTTTAAATCTTAAGTTTTGGTGGTCTGCAATAACAAAATATGTTTAAAGGGTGTTTGTTGTAAAGGAAAGACCCTTTCATCTGTTTTCCCCACCTCTTACATGTTTTTAGCTTCTCAAATGGACATTTTGCTAGGGACTTTTATTTTATTTTATTTGTACCAGTTATGCAAGCCATGAGAGGGAAAACGTTTTTTATCTTTTACTCTAGCTGTGATTACATGATCTCCCATGGGGGCTTGAATGTAAATGTAAATATAAAAAGGCCATCCTTTTTTAAATCAGCATCAGGAGTAAAGAGAAAAAAAGTTATATTTTGTACAAAATCTATTTTTCACAAAGCAATATGTTGTGTTCAGAAAAAGGAGGGCCCTTCCCTAAAAACACACAGAAAATTGTGAGGCTTCATAAAAACCTTTGCACATTTCAGGGAAAGAAATCCCCAACCCCCAAAATAATTTTTTTTAAATGTACAGAAATTCTAATAATCTCAACCAGCAAGGGAAAATGTTCAATTTTTTTTATATTCATCTGTGAGAACAAAATAAATGAAGATTTACACTCCTAATTTAAATACATATTGGAAAGAAAGCAACATATTTGAGCAATGTAGTACAATGCAGAACTAAACTTCAGGCAAAAATATGTGAAAGTGACAGAAAGTAAAAAAAAGATTCCTTCATCCAAATGTGTTCCACTCAGTTTCTGAATGGGTAAACTGATGAAGGCAGACATACTTCATAATAGGACTGGAAGATATCACTTGGCCAAGGCTTTAGGAACCTCAGACTGATGGTGTTTCAGTATTTCCCCTGAATTATGATGAAGCAAAGAGCTTTAGTTTCAATGACTGTCAATCCAGGGCTTCTTAAAAGAACTCAGATTGATTTACATGAATACACTGTGAACAATATGGTATAAAAGATAAAGCACTGTGCTCCTTTTGATTTCTTCCTGCAGACTTTCCAGAGTACAATGAGGCAATTTCAAATGATACATTTGAACATGGACATAGAGATTTCTTGCGTACTTTCAAAGAACAGCAACATTTTGTGCAATAACCCTTGACATGCGATTTCAAAATGTGCGGTGAGATGTACAAAGGAGAAAAGTTGACTTAAACAAACTCAGTTACATCTATTTGGTTTATGACTCCCATGGATAATGGAAGGAGTAGCCTTTGTTAAAGTGTGGTTTGTTCACATTAGGTAACAAAATGCATTATTATGTTCTTTCTTCCTCATTAGAATAACCTAAGAAAAAGTGTGTATTGGTCTGAACAATGTTGTGGACTGTTTTTATGAAATATTCCATGGCTATTGCTTAAGGATGTAAACTTCTACACACTAACCTTGGAGTGAGTCTTCTGAGGAGGATAATACTGATGAAGGCAATAGTAGTAGTAGCAATAGTAGTAATCTTTATTACCCACCTTTTCCTATGGACTGAGGTGGTGAACAACATATTAGAGACTTAGCAGCAGTTAAAAAAGCATATAAAATCAATAAATATAAAAAACAATCAAAACATACACTTGGCCCTCCACATTCTCTAGGGTTAGGACCTTCACAAAAATGAAAAATGGACAAAAAAAATTTATGTGTCTGTGGGAAGGGGGCTGAGGCATGGCTGGGGAAAGCGGGTATCCAGGCTCTAAACCAGGTCAGGGAAAGGAGATGGTTGGCATGATGGTCCTGTACTTCCTCTCTCTTGCCCATCTCCTTCCTTGGATATGTGGGGGGCATGGGGACAGGGTTTGTGGTGCTGAGAATTTGGGCAGAGAGCCATCCTTAGCTGGCCAGGCAGAGACTGGCAGAGGAAGAGGAGGACCAGAGGTGGGTTTTTAAAGGGCTATGTGGCCTGATTGGAGCCTCCGAGAGGTAAGGTTCCTCCAAAAAGGAAGCACCTGAGGTGGGAGGGCAGGAGGTTGGAGAAACTCACAAATAATTAAATCCATGAATGTCAAACCTACAAATGTGGAGGTCTGACTGTACTTTTAAATTCATAATCTAACAGAAGAGACTGGTCTTTACTGCTTTAAACAAACAAACAAACAAACAAACAAATTCAGAGCATATCCAGCTGATTAGTCTCCTCCAGCAGGTCATTCTGCAATTTGGGAGTGGCCAAAGAAAATGCTCTCTGAGTAACATGGTTACTTACAATGGTTAGTCTAGTTTTGGCTGGCTGAAGTAAATGTCCTCCAGAGGATCTAAGTATTTGTCTGAAGAAGGCCACTGAAATACATATATAGGATGAAACATGCTGGGCTTTTTCTAAAACAAAAATAGCCATCCACTGAGTATTTGGAGACATGTCTCTCTTTTCCCCCATAGATTCTCTTGGACACTTTTCAGTTTTTATATCTTCTGATCCTGTAAATAACCTGGACCAAAACTACATGGGGCTTCAAAGGTAAAAACCAACACTTTATACCTTGCCTGAAAACAAATTGGCAGCCACTGCAGTCATTTCAATACTGGCATAATATGGTCCTGGATGATCCAGTAACCAATCTGGCTGTGATGCTTTGAACTAGCTGAAGTTTTTCAATAATCAATAGGATTATTTTCTGAGTAAACGTGTAGAAGTCTGTGCTCTAAAATGGACTGTGAAGGTCATGCTGAAGGCTGAAAAATGACATGAAGAAGATGAGAACAAAAGGCCAGACTCCTGCCAACTGCAAGGCAGATGTTGCTCTACAAAAACTGCTCCTTTTCATTCCTGAAAAGAGTCCTGAATACCTTGCAAGGCTCACAGTCTGGGATTCATAGTTCATGACTTGCATCTAGAGAGTCACTTGTGGTTTCACATCTTCTTTAATCACATTCAGCTATAGAAATGATACAAAATGATAAGAGTCCTATTATTGATTTACTTACTTATTTATTTACTATCACAGCTTGCTGCCAATATGGGACCCAAAACAGCCTATCAGATGAAGCTGAACTGTATAAGTTCTAATGGTCTATACTAGATACAAGATCCAGTTGTAGTCCATCATCATGCGCTAAACAGGAAATCCTGAGACTGGGAAAGAGATGTGCTTTCTCAGCAGAGACAGAGATCTAAAGCTAATCTTGAGGTCTCCTTTCAGAAAAAGAACTTAGAAAATTCTGTATGAACATAAAAGGCCTTCCCCTGGAGGAGCCTCCACGTCCTTTCAGGTAGTCCCCAGATATGAAGCAACTGGAGCGTCCCCCTCAGCAAAATGTTTGATGAATTTTGAGGAAAGCAAAGAGTTTGGATGAGACCAATTAGATTTCTCAGTGCCTACATGGAATAGAAAGACGCACACGCATTAGAAGTTTGAATAGTTGTACACCTGTCAAATATTCCCAGTTCGTAGCTTACCCTCCTGAGCAAGTGCTGCAGGATCTGTTTCAGCCAGGCTATTTTGAGTAATTCCATGTATAATCAGCAGAATGCTCAGTGCCAAGGATATGCTATTAGCTGTTACTACAGAAAGGTCTGTATTTTTTTTTTTTTTTTTGTGGGCTTGTAACTCATCTTCACACTCCACTGGTTGTTCATGCTTTAGCAGAAGTGAACGAGTGAAATCTGTAATGGTACCTGATGGCAGCAACTGCAAGTGCAGGAAGACTAATGGAATGACAAATAGCAATCTCTGCAGCTTTGTTGGATATGGAACTATTCCTTCCAAACAGCTGAAGCCTTTAGTTCATTTCAACTTTTAAAAGATTCTGCAGCACTCAACTTCTTATCAGGATGTATGTAGAAGTTGTTCAGGGTGATAGTTGAGCAAAGGTGAAATAAGACCCTACTGACTTTGTCAAGATTATACACAACACGGTACAGAAATATAGAATCTTTTAGAACTGATAACTGTGCCTTTGGGTTTTTCATCATGTTGCTGAAAGAGGAAAGCACTCTTTCAGCAACGTGCTGCCTGCAGAAGTGTTCTTTATATTACTCAGTATATGTCACCACATTTAGCCATCTTTTGCTATTGGGTTTTTCAAATGTTACAAAATTAATTAATCACTAATATTTTGTTTGTAGAATCAAAATAAAAATGGTTTTCATGCTGACTTCAGTACAGAGTTGTTTTTGTTGTTAGTTCCATTTATATTTTATCTTTTCCCCCAAGTCTCTAACCTATGAAGCCAGACATGGGCTGTCACTGTGTACTATAGGTTATCAGCCATCCACCTTCAGGGACCTGTACTTAATGACAGAGGTTTGTCCTGCTAGTGATATTATGGTTTTCCAGCCGCCCCCTGCTAGCAATCTGTGGTGCAATGAAAAGTTGAAACAGGGGTTCTGCCTCTGGTTGTCACACCACAGATTGCTGGTAGGAAGAACCTGGTGATGTCATCCTGCTGCACCCCATGGTTGGAGTGTTTGCTGGCTGTTAAGGCAAGTTTGGGGAGTGGGATCAGAAGAGGATACAGAGGCCCTTTCTGAACCTTACCTTTTTCCAGCACTGGGGTGCAAGGATTGCATGAGCAGCCTCTGGCAAAAGGCTCTCGCGTCCCTGTTGCTTCAGCTCCGCACGAGCTGCCTGCTCACGGAAGAGCCCCATCTCTTCCTTCCACAGTGCAGCCTGGGAGTTTCCCAGGCTGCGCTGGGGCAGGAAGCACAACCGGCACGGATCTGGAGGCTCCGCACACCAGGTAAGTGTGCACGGGGCCCGGGAGCAATGTGCAATCACAGACCATTTTCTGCTTCCAGCCGAAAATGAAAAGGTGCGTGATAGGCACCTGCTGGCCCTTGAAGCATCACGTGATTGTGAGTGTGTCATACAGATTGCTCCTCACAATTGTGGGACGCTCCAGCTGCCCTTTCGCATGGCAAATGCAGTGCAAAAAGGGCCTATAGTTAGGCCTTTGTAACTACATTTGTGGTGAAGGATGCCATGCAAAGTTTTATTGTAATGACAACAGATGGTATAGAAATCAGCTAGCTTGCTTGCTTGCTTGCTTGCTTGCTTGCTTCCTTCTTTCTTTCTACCCCACTTTTCTTCCAGTATGGCTTACAATATAGGACAACAAGCCACAATTAAAATAATACATAATTCAAATGTTTGAAAAGGCAATAAATAGAAAATACTATTTAAATGAATCTAAAAATAATTTAAAATATATTTAAAGCATAGTAAAAATGAAAGTCCAGCACACAGCTTCTGCACAACCAGCTAAAAACTGAAGGCTTCTCTAAATAAAAAAAAAAAATGCAGGCAAAAAAAAAAGTCCATGATGTGTGTGGGCAGGTGCAGGGAGGAGGTTGATCCACCTGTAGAAGGAAATCTCATAGTCTGGGAGCAGCCACTAAGAAGCCCCTGTTCCCCATCCTGATCCAGTGTACCTATAATGATGAGTGAGACTGAAAAAAAGCCTTTCCCCAAAAGACTTTGAAATTTAGGTGGGCTCAAGCTTCCTCTTTTTCTTTCAAAAGTTAGCTTAGTCCTTCTCCTTTGTTTCAAAGAGTATATTTCTAGTAAAAATAGCAATGCTTTATGTATATTACTTTTGTCACATTTACACAAAGAAAAGAATATAACCAAGAACTTAAAGCATTATTGTTTGAGAAGTGCAGTAACTGCTGCCTTTTGGAAAAGTAACGTCCTACTTTACTAGTAATGTCTCCCAAACATCTTGAAGTAACAAGTAAATGTTAATTCACAAAAATAATGTTGCTATATCCTCAGTATTCTCAACAGCAACATGTTACAGGTAATGCCGTTACTTGTATTGTATTATTTCCACGCTTTGGAAAGCGCATTAATAAAAATCATGTTGGCAAGTAGTTTATGGTTTGGAAGCATCTGATGAAGCAGGAGTACACAGATAAACAGGGATGTACTTTGATCAGTCCCTTAGCTAGGAGACCACTAGGATGAAACTTATGTAGGATGAGAACGTCTGTGTATTTTTTTTAAAACAAACCCTGATTTGTGTCTGAATTAAAACTACTTATTTGCTTGAAAAAGGTTTACTGTCAGTCTATTAAGGCTTTTTCTGTTCAGGTTCTCATATTTTTGGTCTTTTCCCCTGCTCTCTGTCTATGGATAGATATCTGGGACTTTTGTTTCCTGAACTTCCAGTGCATGCATTTCTTCTCTTTTGGCTGGACACCTAGGTAATGCAGTACAATGCTTGTTATTCTTATATTTGTCCAGAATTTCTTTATATGGTAGAAGAGAAAAGTTATGATGGAGCTATCTGTATAGATACAATAAATAGCATAAAAGCTAGAAATGTGAAGCTAAGATCAAAGAGTTATAACCACTTAATAATAATAATAATAATAATAATAATAATAATAATAATAATAATAAAAAGAGGACTTTGAAACTCTGAGAGATAAGAATCCTATTGATGTAGCTTCAACTTGTCTAGTTGAAGTAGAGGTATATTTTGACATACTAAGTAAATGTTAAATTTTGTTGGTAAATGCTAAATAAAATATAACTGACTATGAAATAAGAAGTATAAATAAGGGAAGATCATTAGGTGTGCATCTATATTTTATTTTAGTGAAATTATGTTGTAAATTACGATTTTGTTATTTATTCCTTTTTTTTCTTTTTTTCTTCTTGTTATTGTCTTTTGTTATTGTTTTATGTGAAATTGGCTTCTTTTGTTGTTATATAATTGTTTATGGATATATCTTTTGTTTGAAGTTCCTTATTCTTTTTTTTTGTCCTTTGTTTTAATGGAACAATAAAAAGAACTAAAAAAAAGAAAAAAAGAAAAATCAGATTATGCCATTTTTATTCTGCAAGATTGTTAATGAAAATGTATAGATATCTTTGTTTCTGATCACTGTGAGGAAACTCATTATGGTCCATCCCTCTTTTTTCTTTTATTCTAATTGCATGCAAGTAAATGTGTAAAATTCAGAAATACATAAAGACGGACAATGTGAGCAAGAGAAATCAGCTGAATCATATGGCCTCTATTCCAGAACCAAAATTTGGGATCATCTTCTGCTCAGTGCACCCCCTGCTACTAGTTTCTAGTCCTTGTGAATGTTAAAAAAAAAAAAAAAAGACATAAGTGAGCAATGTCTTATAAATGCTCATAAACAAGGTAGAATTGGGTAGGCTGTGTGAATGCAAGCAATAACAAAAAAAGTTGGATAGGGTTTGATAGGCCTTCTTTGTTGTGAACCATTCGTTGCACCTTTTTTGTCTCTAGTTATATCCTCCAGAGCCAAGACAACATAAGTAGAAACTTGAGGAAATATCTAAGTTAATCTCAAATTCCTGTTTCCCAGTCAGTTAGCTGACAATTGGCATTTTTTCTTTCTCTTGGACCATTGTTGTCACATAGATTATCCAGTCCCCTTTCACTGTTCATCCTAATAAAGCTGCTCCTGTTCTAGGGCTGTGTGAGGACCAAATTCTAGCTAAATGAAGCACCTTCTTTTAATTTATCAAAGCTAATTAAACATTTCATGTCACAACGTTCTTTCCGCATCCCTCAGCAATTGAAAGCTTCATAAATATTCCGTGCATCTCACTAGTTTGGCCAATTGGTGTCAAAGGCTTTATCTCTGAAGTACAACAAAGCAATAGATTATGATGTACTTCTACTATGGATCCCTCCGTAACAAACTGAACAAGTGGAACCTTGCAACAAAAGGCTGCCATCTATCTTCAGTTCATATCAAGTGTTGTGCTACTGTTCAAAGCTTCAGCCAGTTGATCAGCCAAATAGCCAACCATGCCATCCTCCAGCATATTTTAATTACATCCCACTACCACTATTGTCCAGGATGTAAATATTTGTTAATTCCATTTGCACATGTGAGAATGACTGATTCAAAAGTTAATTCCCCATTGTGTTAAATTATAAGGGGGGGCAGGGGTTGTATCTTTTCCCCCACAGATGAAAACTTTGTTTTTGCAAACTTCTAGTTTTTGCACAAAAATCTTTGTGTAGAAAACAATGTATTTTGCACAAAAATATGCTGCATCTTGTGCACAATGCAGGTTTTTGTGCAAAGTCCAGGATTAGTTTTTTATATACACAATATTGTTACAAAAATAATAATAATAATAATCCCAACATGTTTTTCTTTTTTTAAAAAAAAAGATCATAGCAATTTACCATATTCTTAATGGGGTGTCTCACTCTTTCTTGAAAGTAAAGGTATTCTTTCAATATCAATATCTACTAACCCCATGCATCAATTTGCTCTGTTTTTGCAACTTTAATTTGACATTTAATTGGCTGTTTATGTGTGCATCTCTCTACATGTTGTGTATATGTGTATGCATGTAATCCATCAGGGATTTTGTTCTAAAACTCTTTTTCCAGCAAAGCCTGGATTTCTTAGCACTATTCTGGAACAAACTGTTTGCTTTTGAAATCAGAATTACATTGTCTTGTGTAGACAGTGCTAAGCTATATAAACCACAAAACCAAGTTAATATGAGATTAATTCCTGTGTTCCTAAGCAGAGGCTCCAGCAGCCTACCACAGACATAGCCCATGCTGCAAGGGTTGCCACACACAGTAGGTCGCTACCTATTTGTTCTCCTTTTTCAGTTCAAGCAGGGCTGGGCCCTTATGGTGGAGGAGGTGTGGGACATAGACAGGAAAAAGGGAGAATTGGACACCCCTTCTTTTCCTCTTTCCCACCAAACTGCCAATTTCTATATTTCTGTTTTGGAAGATACAAACCCCAGCTGCTTTACCATCCTTGAACTTTCAGCTTTCTTAAAAGACGGTCCATGGTTGGTGATCTAATTGCTCTTCCTGCACTCTAATGGGGTCGGAACTGACCTGTTTAGGACGGTTGTTCTATATAGCTGACCAAACTTTTAAGCTACTCGCTGGCTTTGCTTAACCAATGTTTTAGATCTGTTTGATAGTCAAATCAGCATGTTTACACAGAGTTGTATTGTGTTCCCTGAGAAGAGAAGTAAACAGCATGAGAAAATTGATCTTTCCATCCTAGGTACAGCCTGCACACACAGGTTGTATTAATCTGCTTTCGAGGGTGGTGAGTGGGTGGAATAGATTTATTTATTTCCTTTATAAATCACAAGCAGCCTTCTCTGTCCTGCAGTGTGAGTACGGTGTAATACACTACTCGTGTTTCACTTCTGAAGTGGCCAAATTGTAGTGGTGGATGTACAGTGATTGCAGAATACATTTCATGCCAAGCAATGTCTTGATTGCAATTGAGAGAAATCTGAATGTTGTTGTTTTCCTGCAAACATCACTCAGATATTCAAACCCATCAGCTTCATATTTGTTCTTTTAGTCTGTAATGTTCTTTCTTTCTTTCTTTCTTTCTTTCTTTCTTTCTTTCTTTCTTTCTTTCTTTCTCAGCTGTTTTCCCTGAAACAAGAACAGACATTTATTTTTTAAGGAACAATGTCAGTGTCTATGGCTCTTTTGCACATAAAAACTTAATGCTTCTGTATGAATCTGTGATTTTCTAACCATCAACATCTTATGTTGATCCATTCCTTGAAATACAACAAGCATTTAAATGCCTCCTCCCCCTACCATGAGGGAAATGGACTGTTCTAGGATACCTGAAACAAGGGCCATCAGCCAAAGAGATAATTAAAAACTAAAAAAAAAAAAATCAGATTCTCTGCCCACCTCATTCTCCCTCAATTTGCATGTATCAGAAATATGAAGGAGAAGAAGAGGTTTTAGATTTCTTTTTGCCTCCAATAAGCCAAACATTCAGGACAGATTTTTTTTCAGAGGTCTGGAAGACTGATTTCCATTATACATTTCCTCCAGTGGACTCTAAAGAGTACCTTCTTCCCATTTCATCCCCACAACAACACTGTAAAATGCAGGTCGGACTAAGATCATCCCAGTGAACTTCATTGTTCAATGGGGAGTAGAACCTGGAGTTCCCAAGTCCCAGTCCAGCTGGCTAACCTCTAGATTTCACCAGCATCAAAAGATCAGACTATTGCATAGAAAACCACACATTGCAACTCTTCTACACTCTATAGTTTAGGAATGTATGTAGAGGCCTGACACATATTCACATTTTTTTAAAAAAATAAAACCCTTTCCTCTGGATACCTTGCAACTTGTGGGGAACTGTTCCAATCCAATCTTCCCTTTGCCATGCTAGCTTTCAATTATTAAGAGAATTTTTGACATGAGGATGAATTCAGCCTTTTAAGTCTTTTCCAACTGCATTCTTGATCTAAATTGTGTAGATCAACACCTTGCCCTCCTTCCTCTGCTCAACATTTGCCTCTTTTCTTCTTCCATTCCAATTGTAAGAGAGTAATTCATCATGTAGTATCCCTGGCCTGATCTGAGCAGCTTCTGCCTGCGTGCCTATATATCTCGAAGAGTGGGGGCTCTCTTCACCAAATCTTCTGGCTTGTTCTAACTTGCTCTGTAATTCTCAGTGCCATCACTTATCCAGCCCAGGCCGCATTATGCATCTGCTCAAGAATGATTATCTAGCCAGGAAAAAAAATCAATAAACTGAAGCTCTATTAATAACACCCATTATAAGGGGGATGCCAAGATGATTGTCGTGTTCTCTTGTGAATGCAGGGTCTTAACAGAGAGGAAATCATCAGAAACCTATTAGAATTAAATCATTCTGACACCAGCACTTAAGGCCATTTAATAGTCAGGTGTCAGCACCTTAATACTGCTGGGTGCTAATAGCTTTTCTGCAAAGGGTGGGAGCTGGAAATGTTTGGCATATAAGCAAGATTATTTTTTAATGCTTACCCTTTGGTGATGACTCAGACAGAAGTATCTTGTTATCCATTGCCCCTCATGTGGCTTTTAGCAGTGACTGGAAAAGTTCTGGTTCTAAAAGCATCTTGAAACTAGATTGCTTTGATTATAATCAGAGTGGTTCCCAAATTCACCCCCCACAAAAGCCCCCTGACTATAGGAATCAAGTGAGAGATGCAACCTAGAGAGCATTCGCTCAGACTTACATGCAACCTTCTCCCTGTGAAAGTTTTACTTGGAAGTAGTCCTGCATGATTCAATGAAACTTTATTTCCAAATTAGCCTGTTCAGGATTTCCACTTGAAAAACAGCAGAAAATTGTTCTTTGCAGAGCCTTTTCTACCCTGGCAGTAGCACTGAAAGAAGTCCCTTTGCCTGTGATGGGAGGGGAAAATACCAATCTCCTTTTGGTGCACCTCCACCTATTTCTACCCACCCAAATCACACTGCCAAGGCCAAGGTCAGAGTATCAATGGTTAAATGGACACAACTGCTCCAGGCTCCTCCTTGGCTAGGTAGGGGTCTAGTGCTGAAGTGGAGATTATGTGACATTTGCTTCTTTTTCATCCTCTTTTTCATCATCTCTTGAATTTCCTTATGTTTCTTCTCTTTTCCCATGTTATTTCAACATGCATTGGGGTCAGGATCAGAGGTTATCTAGGGTGGGTCACAAGGGGTATATGCCCTGGGCACCGATACCAGGAAGCCACAAAAAAGCCATGCAGATAGGAGTGGGGGGAGAGGGTAGGGCTAAGAAGGTAGGTCTGCAGCTTCCATGCTTGCTCTAGATGCTGTTTACACTAGATACACCACTGGTCAGGCTGTTACTTTCACTGATGGTGCAAGACTGAAAATGGATTTACGTGCAAAGATTTTTGTGCTGCTAATATTCATATTTAGTATTTTATTCAGAGTTCATCTAACACTTCTAGAATAGGTGTAGGAATAGACTCTGTTTTTGAAACTGCTCAGGGGCCTTCCATTCTTTTTCTAGGCCCAAATGCTATATTCTGAAATGTCCATCTTCAAAGTGAGGACTTATTCTAGAGGTGCCCTGGCAGCTGCCTTTGCACAAACTCTCTAGAGCAGTAGTTCTCAACCTGTAGGTCCCCAGATGTTTGTGGACTTCAGCTCCCAGAAGCCCCAGCCACTATGGTCAATGCTCAGGGCTTCTGGGAGCTGAAGTCCACAAACATCTGGGGACCCACAGGTTGAGAACCACTGCTCTAGATAGAAATCCCGCTTGATCTGAGTGGACAGGTGGCTGTTGGGAGAAAAGGGAGTGGGGCTGAGGCATATGTTTTAAGTAGCAAAGAAAACCAAGCAGGGCATCTAGGAAGAAGATCTTAAACAAGTAAGAAGAACCCAGGTTCTGGAACTTCCCACCAGCGGAGACTAGACCTGTTCAGTCTTTGCTTCTACTAGCAACTGAAGAGACTTTTCTTCAGACATACTTTTGATATCTAAACTGATTTCTTGATGAAATAAGTTGGGTGCTGTTCAATTTATTTTTTTTATCCATGTTTTTTTAACAGCTATATTTTTAAGTCTGCTAAGTTATTTAATCTATGGGTGTGAATAGTTTAATTGCACTTATATGTTATCTTTATCTGTCTTTCTAATTATTAGTGCAAAGACAGGACAAAATTTTAATAAATAAATGAATAAATCAGAATAGGTTCATCTTACACATGGAATCAGGAGATAGCCTTGGTCAAGATGTCTGTCTTTTACCTCTACTTCTCTGTCTGTAAAATTAGAATGATCTCGATATAATCTAGGGATGGGATGAATCCAGAATTTTCTGAATCTGAATCCAGATCCAAATCCCTGGAAGGTTCTGGGAATCCACAAATCTCACAAATCTCAAATCTTTCAAATTCTTTTTTTTTTTAAAGGGTTTAAAAAGCAAGGGAAAGAAAGTACTTCTACTGAAAAATGCTTTTGAATCAGAATTTGACATCTTTGTTTAATGAAAAACAAATTAAAAATAGTTTTCAGTTCAGGAAAATATACTGACGCTTCTTATTAAAAAGATAAAAATGCAATTGACATGTTCATCTACTACACGAAGTATATAACTCTCAAGTCAAAAGAATACAGATTATTACCTTGCAGAGGGAGGTAGCTGTGGGCACAAGAAGTCCCAGTGGGCACAGGCAGCACGAGCGAGTACAGGCAGCCTCCGGCATGCCCATGGTTTTATGCCACAATTTTCACATGCCCAGTGGCCCGCCAGCCAATCAAGCCTTTGGCGGGCCCCAGAGGCACCAATTTTGAAAAACCCAACCACATTCTGCCACCCACCCTAGCAGGATTGGGCCAGGCAGGAGTGCAAGATCATGCTCCCTGCTACCTTTTGCCACCAGCCCCAGGCATGATCAGACCCGTGGCCGGTGGCAGTAGAGCGGGGAGTGCGTGATCGTGATCGCACTCTCAGCTGTCTTCTGTGACCCTCCTCAGGCAGGATCAGGTTTGCGGCCAGTGGCAGCAGCATAGGGAGCATGAGATCACGCTCTCTGCAACCTTCTCCAGAGGAGGATTCAAGAGATTCGATTTGCCTATTTTGGCAGGGGGATTTGGATTCCTGAATCTTGAATCCTTGCCCAGGATTCGAGGATTTGGGGATTCACTTAGCCTATCCCTAATATAATCATAATGGTAAGGATCAACTACCTAGGTGCCAGATTGTATAATAGAACCTACATACATTTCCTGCTGGCCTGTGAACCAGCTGTTAAATATCAAGCAATTGATTGGGATACACTGTTTGTGTGAACGGGTGCTTGCCTAGTGATCAAGTAAACTTTCTCCACCTTATTTCCTCTTGGAACTAAAGGAACACATTAGAGATAGAGCTGGAGATAGATGAGAATTTTATTTCCATTTGATTTAGATAAGAACATACCAAAATTTCCAGATTTCTTCTTATTTAGAATGGAATGAAATTGAGATTTAAAAAAAATGGGAGAAGCTGAGGCTGGCTTCCTGTTGGTGAATTAATAAAGATGCAAGTCAAACCTGTGCATGTGTGTGCCTCTACTTTTACACAATCATAATTCACTTCTGGTCATTGAATCAACAGAATTCATAGAAATCATAGAATTCTCTGTGACCCACCCCCACCCCTCAGAGGGTCACAGGTCAACAAATGCCTGTTATAGCATTTCCAGTTACAGGACATGTTCTTGTCGTCCCAACGTTCTCCAGCAACATGGATGTGGCCCTGTTGAGGGGCCACTCTGCCTTTAAAGTAAGTTTTGGGGGTTAATATCAGGGGATGTAGCTACAGAGAGGTAGCTACATGAATATGTACATCTCACAAAGCAGAAGCACAGCTTGAAATTGACAAATTTGTCCATCCAGAACCTCAAATGTCTTCCACGACTGTAAGTATTGATTAACTTCTTGGTATCTTTGAATCTATAAATATTCTACCATATTAGTGTAGACCTCTTCCCACTTATTGTGTACCCAATAAGGCACCACTTATTGTTAACTACTCTACAGCAGGCAGGGACGATGTGGTCTTTTCCTTACTGGGAATGGCTGTAGCTATGGCATTTGGATAAAAAAATAGTTTCTGTCTGTTTGTTTGTTTTTTATTGGAAGAATTTACTAGAATTCACAAATATCATGTTGGGAAGAGAAAGAAACTGAGGTTTTTTTAAAAGAATGTAGGAGTAACCATGTCCATGGCAAAGAGAAAAAGTAGTTGAGGGAAGGAAAGTAAGATTTTCTTACTCTGTTGTTAACAATGGCAGGGTTTGAGACATGTTTAACATGGTGGCTAAGAGTCTGCATTATCAGGCATAGCTTCAACAATGGATCTCTATCATCATAGATACATCTGGCAAGGGCACCCCCTCCAAAAAAACCCCACTAACTTTTCACCCAGACAGCACCCCAATTGAAGAGTTTCCAAGGCACTGAAAAGCAGGGCTCTGGGAAATTATGTCTGATGGGCTCCTCCAGGTATTGGGGCTCATTGAGAACAGGAAGTTGAGGAGATCAGCCAGGGTCCTATAGCAATTGCTGGTCTCAATGTACTCTGTAGTCGTTCCTACACTCCACTGTTATAGTGCTATTATTCCACTTTCAACATCCTGTGGAATTCTAGTGTTTGTAGTTTACTGAGGCCAAAGAGCTCTCTGGCTGAGAATTCTAAAAACCCCTCCCTCAGCAGCAGAGCTTGGAGTGCGTGGAGTGGAGATGGGAGAGGGCGGGGCCACGGCATGGGGGGCATGGCCACTGTGTGGGGGGGCATGGCCATGATGTGCAGGGTTGTGGTTATGAGCTGGGACACCCCAAAAACATTGCCGCCCAGAGCAAACAGCCCACATCGTGCCCCTGTCCCTACACAACTGCCCTCCCTAAACTGCAAACCCCAGGATTCCATAGGATGTTGAAAGTGGAATAAAGCACTATAACAGTGTAGTGCGGAAATGGCCTGTGACTGGGAGAACAGTGCAGATCTCATTTTCCAGTGCCCTGATCTGCAGCACCTCTGAAATCCTTCTGCTGACAAACTGCCTGGATGAAAAGGTTTTGAGGTCACATTTGGTTTGTTAGTGACCATAAATGTGAATTCCCAACAGTTATGAGATTTTCAGTCCAGTTTACAGTATCTTAACTGTTAAACAAGATGCCAGCTGGTATTTATTTATTTATTTATTTATTTATTTATTTATTTATTTATTTATTTTTAAAACATAGCAGAGCTTTCCAGGGCACTGCTGAGCATGACTAACACCATAGCATAATACATGTGCTGTGCCTTTAACTGAAAACATAAGGCAGCCCATCAGAGTTGCAAGAGAGACATTACAGAAAAAGGAGGCAGCTGTAAATCTGAAGTCTGATAGCTTGCTTTTCTCTCCAGCCTTCTCTGAATATTGCCTGCTGCTCTCAGCCAGCTGTTAGTACTATAACCTAGCATTTTGCAAATGATCCTGCCTGACCTTTAAACAGGCCGGTACAACAGAAACAGGAAGACTAGTGCCATGCACAAGCGTGAAGAAACAATATTTCACCACAGACTTTTGTAGTCTTTTCAGATTTATGCTAGCTTTTTGAGAGTCTCTCCTCTTTTTGTATTTGTTTTTAATGCCTAAATGGTGGTCTATAATCCTGATGGAAAAGATGACTTCAGTTGACAGGATTGTTTATTTATCTGAGCTGCAGACAATGCCTTGGCAGGTAAAGGGCTGCCATTCAAATGCTGGGATAACAGATGCTGGTGTATTAGTGTAAAAGATTAAAGATAGTCCTCTATTACTGTGAGAGAAAAGTGACTCCTTTTGTATTTGAAGCACAGGGAGAGAAGGAGGAAATGCAATGAATAAGTGCTATTATCTGTTTTAATGTAACATTTGGAGAACCTAAGCCTTTTTTTCAGGGCACCATTATGCTCAACATCATACTGAGTGCCTGTTCCTGCCCTCTATATCTCCAATCAAAGTAAACAAGATAACAGTGCAAATTCCACTGATGTTAGAGTTTGTGGTGAGTTTGAGTGAGGGAATGGGAGGCTACCTAATTTCCATGTTCTGTCCCTGACTTAAGAATGGGATACACTGGTGTTAGCCCACCCTATTCCTATGCTGCAAACAGTGGCTTCCCATATTAGGAGGTGATAATGCTTACCTCTCTGTTGTGAAAAGCTATATCTGCTGCCTTCTGCAGATCAAGTTGCTGTCAAAGGCAAAAGACAAGGTCAACCTCAGCTTCCAGACCATTTGGCAACCTCAATCAGCCTACCTTTTCAGCTCTGTGACATTTTGAATATCTGTTAAACACTCTGACTAGGTGAAAACCATGCAGTCAGTTTCTTGTTTGATCATAGTGAATGGTGGTCAGGGCCTTTGACCTAAGAGTGTTGATGTTTTGTGAGGACTATGTCAGATCCCAGAACGGGCAGTTTACCTGTAAGTGTAGAACTGAGACCAAAAACAGTATCCAAGAGATGAGTGTGTGAGGAAATAGCAGAATAAAAGAGAGAAAGAAAGATAGCCAAGAGGTACTAGCTGGAGGTATCTGGAAACAGGGGTACAGATTTAGCATACAAGTTCTTGTCTGGGACTCTAATGCGAGCTGTGTGCAGAGAACATATTACTACTCTGAAAACCAGAAGTCCTATCCTGTGCAAAACTTTGCCACTCTTACTCTTCCAAGGAAAACAGCATAATTTGTAAATGAGCAGTCCTGTACAATGAAAATTGATTTGCAAAAACTGAGACCATCTGAATGCAAAATCTTACCAAGAATGTGGCTCCAGGCATCATTTTGTGGTTTCCCTGAGCCCCCAAGTGTCATTTTTAATTTTTTTTTTTTTTTGGTCCTCACATGCCCTTTAGGGAGCATTGGGAGATTTTTTTTTCTTTTGGCCACATTTCATCTTTCTGGCCCATTTTAGGACTTCTACTCATTTCCTGTTGTTAAATAAAGGCCTCTTCTAGACCTAAAATTGCCAAGCCTCCCCAAAAACAGCCCCAGAGGACGTTTGGGAACAAAAATTGTTTTGTGCCATGTTCTGTTTCTTTTGTAGGGAGGGGTTCAGTGGGTGCTACATCCTTCCAGAGTGTCATGGGCCAGGACTTGGCTTCCTCAAGTGAACAGCAGCCTCAAAGGAGGACACACATAAGCAAGCACTCCAGGGGCTAATCAGGCCGGGATGACATCTAGCGGGCTCCAGCCTTCATATGGCACAATGCCAGAAACAACTTGTGTGTTGCTGCCCCTTGTCTTGTGTTCTCCAAACTCTCTGCTCATTTTCTGCCTGGATTTTCTGACTGTGTTGCCGGCTGGATTCCTGGATCTTTGGATTATTTCTGGACTGTGAACTGGCAAGCTGTACTGACTGTTAGTGTCTCTGTTGACTGTGAATGGTCTTCTGCTGACTCTGCATTCTGTTGCCTGGCACAGATAGCCAGCACCTGCAACACAGGGTCTCCTGGGTGCTACTGTGGACTCCTTAGCTCCTACAGTTGTCCATCCTAGCCTTACACAGATCTTTAAACACCACTCAGAAGAAAAGGGAAAACAAGTTTTGTGGACCAAATTTGGAACATCAGTTGGATGTGTTTATAGGATGAGTATAGTTTTCTACATTAAACTATAGATTATTATTTGTGAATAATATAAGTTTCATGAAACATTATAATTCCACCCTCCAGCTCTGAAAAAGAAGAGGAGTCACATACTCTATAGTCCAGTTATGGTAAAGCAGGCCATATCCTTTCTTGACAGCTAGTGACATGAATTTGCTATGATGTAGGACAAGGGCCATTTCTGCACGAGACTGTTATAGCACTGTGATTCCACTTTCAACATCCTATGGAATCCTGGGGTTTGCAATTTCAGGAGGGGCCAGATGTTGAAAGTGGAATCATAGCGCTATAACAGTCTCGTGCGGAAATGGCCAAGGAGATCCAATGTGGCACAGTGGTTTGCAAGTTGGATTGGATGCCAGGGGGGCAGCGTTCAAATCCTTATTCAGACATTAATACCCATTGGGTCATCTTGGGCAAGTGATACTCTCTTAGCCTCAGAAGAAGGTGATGGCAAAGATTAAGTGTTACAAATTTATTTGATAATTTCTGTGATGCTTGGTTTCCATACTTTGAACTTGGCAAAAAATATTTTGGATTTTTTGTTTTGTTTTGCTTTTTTCCCTCAGAGGTCTCACACAGATTCATGAAGTAGTGTATATCCTCACCTGAAAAATATTATATTATATATAATATTATATATTATATCCTCACCTGAAAAAAAGCAGGACATATAGTGGCTTTTATATTTGCTATGGTCAATTTTAAGAAAATTACTGCTATTAAGACTATATGTGATGTGTATTATTCTTTTCTTTTATTTCAGGATATAATTGCTGTTATATGATCTGTTTTAATTTTAATCCCTATTCAGTGGTTAAAACTGACTGGGGACCTTGGGCAAGTCACACACTCTTAGCCTCAAAGGAAGACCAAAGCAAACCTCCTCAGAATAAAATTTGTCAAGAAAACCCTATGATATGGTCTCCATTAGTCAGAATCAACTTTAAGGCATACAACAACAGCAGCAAATAGGGCAAGGATCTGGCATTAGTCTGCCCACCTTTTGACAAGTCATACAATTCTTACCTGCTTCCACAATGGGGGAATATCAGAGGGAAGTTGCTAGATTAACACAATTCCTGGCACTGCATGCACTAGTCCTCTAGGTGCAACTTATCACCTGGGTGTGAAGAAAGAAGAACAGTGTATCAGTCAGGCTACCACCTAGTAGCTCCACATGCTGTATATTTCACACAACCCTCTCACCCATTGGAGAGCAGTTGTCCCAACACCTTCTCTACCTTGAAAAAAGATCTCACTGGTGCCTCCAACACTCTATCAAGAGTATGACTGAAAAGTAAATCAAAGCAGTCAAGCCCCATTGATAATATAAAACAAGCAAACAGACCATTAACATTGAAGAAGGCACCCTGATTACTATGGGAAAGCAAAACTCACGAGACATGGCCAATCTCCTGGAGAGTAAAATTCCTAACTGACTCTGTTAATTAATAAGCAGGAGGGAATGGAATACAGGAAGCTGACAATTGACAGAATGCTCACAGCCATGTGGGCAGGAAGGTTTTTATGTCTTAAGAGGTCCTACTCATCAGGACTAACCAGATCTTCTGACTGGTCCAGGCAGTAGCTATTTCTGTGTAGGTGCCCAGCAGGTCAGCCAAACTACTTAGTGAACAAAAGCCTTCTCCCGTCTCTGCACTGGCACGATGAAGTTCCTGATAGTGAGGCAGTCCATTTTCCAAAAGAACCAAATCCTGTTCCTATAGTGTATTCCCACAGTTCAAGAAAGCAGGAAGTACACAAAAGCATATCTGAAACTCAACCATTTCTGTCCGATGAATTTTGTTTTGTTTTTTTCTGAGAATAAGATAGCTATAATGTCTTGAAGATGTGACTCTTCTAGTTGCCAGCCTAGAAAACTGATCATCTTACTAATATTCTGTGTATGGGGGAGGTTTTTTTCTTTTCTTCTTGTTCCTTCAAAATTCCTGCTTAAGTATTAATTTTAGCAAAAATTGCAAAATGTCTCAAATTTAATTTAACTTCATGCACATAGTTCTAAACCTTTTTGCCAAAGTGCAATGGTAGCAGGAAAAGAAGCTTGACTTTGTAGCTATACAAGTGACAAAAGGGCAACAAGAAATGCAAATGGACAAAGAGAAAGGAAAATGAGAAGAAGGGAGGGAAAGTGCAAGTGTGATAGAGTGAGAGCTTTCATAGCCTTTGTCATTAAACAGAATTAATGGACTTTCCTACTGCTCTAACATTTTAACTCAATTAATATCACTGTATTACTATATTAATTCATGAAGATGAATAGAGAAAGGAGGCTCTTCATTTCGAAGTAGAGCATTTAATTTTGTTATATAGCTGCTTCCTAACTCCATGGCAGAGACAGGCAGTATCAGTGTCTGTGGAATGGTGTTCTCTTAGAAGAGTCATCTGCCTCAATATGGCATTGTATAGGAGATGGAATGTGGGTACACCCAGCAGTCACCTGTTTAGAACAGAAGTGGACAACTGTGGTGGGGCAGAGACACTTTTCCCTGTCCCCCTCCCCATCAATGCAGCCAATGAGACCGTAAGTGATGTCACATCACTTCTGGTTTCATTTTTTGCCAGTTTTCAGCCAATTGAGGGCACAAATTTAGGGATGGATGTGGGGCTACGTTGTTCTGGGGGCAAATTGCTGCATTTCACAGTGAATTGGACTCCTCCATGAATAATTGACCATTTTTAAAAAATAAAATTAAAAATACAGGGGGCTCTGGTGGCCTTGCAGTAATCAGAGGTGGCAAATTGGGTCCCTTGAGACCATTTGTAACACATAAGATTAGAATATAAAGCTAAAGAGGAAAAATTGATGATGATGATGATGATGATGATGATGAGATGGTGATGATTTTCAAGCTTCAATAGGAATATTTCCGAGAAAATACTGTCGTTAAATGTTGACTTTCCTTCCAGGTGGTGATGTTTCCATAGTTAAAGCTAATTCAGTGCCATTCCATACTGCAAAGTTATTATCGCTTCTCTTTGTTAGGGATGGATCATAATTTATTTTAGCTTGGTTTTAATTCCCAACTTTTTTCACAAAAAAACAAACAAAAAATGAAATGAGGGAAAAAGTAGAACTGACAGGTGCATCCATTTCTATCAGTCTCCCCCGTCTAGGGCTCTTTTCACATGACGTCACTGTCTCATTTCTGCCACAGGATGATAATGGTTGGCAGGTCGTGCTTCCACATGACGTCATCACTGTCCCGCTACTATCCTGTCATGGAGCATCACAATTGCGCAGTTTTTGCAAAACAGAAAAAAAATCCGTTTCACATCTGCGATTGCACGGCGCTCCCGTCACTTTTGGCCATGCAGAAGCTGCGGAAGTGCACTGGCAACACTTCCTTACATAGTGCAGCAATGGAAAAAGCCCAGCTGTGCTACGGAAGGAAGACACGGTGCCATTGTGTTCTCTTCCACATGGACCAAGTGGGTGCAGAGGGCAGCATCGCTGACATGCTCCCTTCTGGACCTGGGACTGCAGCAAAATGACACAGAAGAGTGTCATCTTGCAGAAATGGCCTATGTATATGTGTGTGTGTGTTTGTGTGATCTCGGACAATCTGAGATCATGTAGTAAACAGGATGATATAATGGTTTTATATAGTTGATAAGAGCTAGCTATGTAATGGCAATATAACTGAAGGTACTTTTACCACAATTTGACCGAGCTGTTAGGAGAGAAGTTTTCTTTAGTAGGAAGCTAATGGAAAGTCAATTGCCTGTTTTAAAACTTGGTTGCATCCTGTTCTTCTTTTTAAAGACTCTCTCAGGCCTGAAGCAACCTAACAGGGTCAGAATATATATAAGGAACGTTTTTGTGGGCAGGGAGGATGCTGGTAGGCCCAGGGGTCTCAAATGCAGCCTACACATTGTACATTTCCCACTCCTACTCTGGATTCATTGCATCCATTCATGAAGTAGGGGGTTGGAGCAGGTAGCCTAGAAGTCAACTTAGAGGGATAAAAATATGTGCAAGAAAAGGCAATTCAAGGTAACAGGTGAATACCTTGATGCATTTGTGCTGAAAAAGTGTCAACTTTTTTTTTAACATTAGGATAAAAAAAAATCGTTGCTTCCACCATCTCACCTACATTGACGCACAGTGTATTTTATTTACCCCTACTCCTTTGGAGAGGTTAAAGTGTTGTTGACCTTTTGAGGGGAACATAAGGACACCTCAATTTCAAACTAAATTCTCACAAATAGTCTCCTAAGTTTTCCTAAGGGAGGAATGCTGCTGCCATTATTCCACTCCGCTTTAAGATATGGGCAACAATGCCATTTTATAATATTTTTTTCCATATTTTGGCTAAGTTTTCTTGTCTTTGAACTCTTATTAGTCCTGCCTCCCTAAAGATGGAGGCAGAAGAATAGATAAACCACTCAGGCCCTTCTGCTGTTCTTGTGCTTCTTCAAAGAGAGACGTGCTCACTTCCACTCATTTAGAATATTTTTGTGTATGATGTTTGTGTATGCATGGTTCACTTGACTGAACCTTTGTGTGGCACTGTGAAACACAATTGTATTACCATATAGCCTGCTCCCTTGACATTATAAGGGCTTCCCCAGGGTTTACTAAAATGAATACTGTAAACTAAGAAAGATACTATTAATCATTTCAGCAGTTCTTTGCAGAACTCAAGCTCTATTATGTTTTCTTTCTCCCATGCACTCTCACAACAATCTGAAGAAGATTGAGCTGGGAATTAGTGAGCGCTCAAATAACAACCCAATGAGCATAACAGAAGAACAATGACTGAAAAAGAACAACTTCAAGGGAGATTATCCTCTCCCCTCCCCTTCTTTCAATGATGATACCTCAGAAGAATGACAGGCTTGCTAATTATATAAGTATTATCGGTAGAGTTGTAAATGATTTTAAAATCCTTGTGTTTAGGTGAAGTGTGGCTGTGGAGAAGGACAACTTGATGGTTTTCCTTCCAAATAAATGCTCTACCACCTTAAACAAATTTTCCTCCAGCCTTTGTTCAGGAAGAATTTTCCTTCAATGCTTCAGTTCCAAACTATAGAAATACAGTTTAGGCATCCAAACAAAAGAGGCAGACAATGCTACCAACAAAATGAGAACAGAGAAAGTATAAGAGTTCTAGATGTGAATGATTTTTACTTTTAGGAATTCTTGAAATTTGAGGACTGAAGGAATATTCTGTTTCAAAGGACAGAATTCTTATTTGGGGAACAATGCCCTCACTTCATCCCCTAACCATAGTCATATCATGAGCCACAAATTCTTTGTACATAACATTGTAGTTAGTTATGGTTGGGAAACCAAAGGAAGGAAGGAAGGAAGGAAGGAAGGAAAGAAGGAAGTTAGTTAGTTCACACTGAAAACTTTTACAATGCACTGGGTAGTTTCTGTAAGTTCATCTTAAACAGGTCTTAGATCTTACATGTCTTCTGTAAGTTCATCCAGTATATTCTTTAGAATTTGCACACTTGCATGCATGCATACATGCACACAAACACACATCTTACAATAGCACTTCTGATTTATACCTGTGCCTCCCCATCCCATGCTGACACTTGCTTCACTACATTTCTTTAGCCCTTAAACCAAAATATAAACCTTTGCTATATTCCATTTGAATTTTACTTGTTTTCCCCTAGGGTTATTTCTCACAAAAATCTGAAGCTGTAAACCTTGGACTTATATGCCATTTCAAAAAGAAGAGAGGCTCTCAGGACTGAATGATGCTCTGTAACAAATATACATAGAGATTTACTAGCATATAAATCTGTACTGATACTGACATTGATAAATCCTTGCATGTAGAGACAGTTCTACATACCAGGAATTAGTATGCTAGCCTAATGTTCTCTGACTTCTTATTTTCTCTATGCAGGAATTTATTTATTGTATGGTAACATTAGTCAATTATGTAAACCTACATCTGCAAAATACACTGCCACAGTACAGATTCAGATATATGACGTCACCTCTTTGAGGGTGAATGCTTAGATGTCATGAGGTATGGAAAGGTCAAGTTTGGAACAATGAAAGGTCATAAATAAGTCTCATGCTTCTGCAGTTTATAACTTTCGAAGTATGTGTTACATCCACACATCCATTCATCAAAGAAAGGTTGTTTACAGGCCAGACAGCATCTCCTTTTGAGACATTAAGTTATTATGAAGCCAGGCATTATACACATCACCCAATTTGTCATTTTGTGTAGAACTCTCAGTTCATTAAAATGTGGAAACAATTGCTGTTTTTCTCCCTTTGCACAATTTTGTATAAATAGACTCTATAAAAGGAATAGAAGTAGACTTTGTTGCTACAATACAATTAAATTGGAAGCCATAAATCTTTAATTTTTTTTCCACTGCAGTTTTCCTCTGGGATTGTATCAGACATGGAAGGTTTATTATGTAGTGATGTTATTAAATCTTTCTCACACACTGGCTTAGGATATGCAAGGAAGATAACAGAGCATTTCATGATTTTGTGGGTTAATGTCCTTTTACTGTCATTCTCTTCTAGAGCAAATATTAATAAAATTTTCTGAGTTGTTAGAGAATGGCTAGTAATAGAATCATGAGGTCCCAGTGGGAACATTATTAGGAGCAGGTGAAATTGAATCCTGTTGCAGACAGTTAGGAAAGTGATTTCCACCCAATTGAAGCCAACCTAAGGTCAAGAGCAGAGTAAGCTGCCTCTTCAGTCCTCATGGTCAGCTTGGGAATCATTTCATAACTGGAAGATTCTAAGCCACAAAAGAAAAGCTAAGCTTTGAGGCCCAGTTTAAAGTTGGAAAGGGAGCAACTGTTTTGAATCCAAACTCTTTGTCAACTGATTCATTAGCAGGGTGACCAACTCTGACTGGAAAAAGTAGGGGGCAGTGTGTGCCTTTGAAAACAGCTTGCCATTTAAAAATCATTGAATGAACACTTCACAACATGTAAGAAGCATTACCTGCTAATGTCTATAGTAATGGTTAGCCAAAATTCTTCCTTTTCACTCACAAAAATAAGGAAGCAATTGTCTTTCTTTTAAGGGGGGAGGCGGTAGGAGAAATTTCTTTGAATTTTCAGGCTAGGGAGTGGCATAGAGACTGGGTTTTACATGACACAGGGTAGGATGAATGCTTGTTTTCTGTAACATGGACCGAATTTGCTAATGGAGCAAATGGTGGGTCTGATGAAAGGTTTTCATCTAAACCTTGAAAGAGATGTCCAAGGTACTGAAGGTATTTTAGGAATTAGATTCAACATCTTGGACAGCTCCTTTAAATGCAAATAAACCCTGGAGCGGATTGACCACCAGCCATTAGTGCTCGCTGTGATGGTCAGTATGCAGTAAAGTTCCTAAAGACATCATTAAAACTATAGAAAAATGCTGTAGGCCATTGCAATGGCTTGTTGTTGTACACAGAGAAATGATGAGCTTGTTAGAGTTTCAAAACAAGGAAAAATCTATTCTAGATGATGATGATGACGATGATGATGATTAAAAAAATAGAATATATGATACAAACGGAATACTCGAATGGGGTGTAGCCTACACTTTACTGCAGCGCAGAAGTACAGGGGGGTCCAGTCAAGGCTTTATCCCCGAAACTATGAGAAGATAAACTGTAGGTCCAGCTTGAGGACCTTTATAGAAGCTTGCATCTTGAATTATCTGTTGTCTAGACTATGTGAATTTTGCTGGATCTAGTTCAGAAGCAATGTTAGAATAACCTCAAGCTGCATTCTGAATTGTGCAACCTCCTGACCTGGCTCCAGCCTACAATAGGAATAGTGTGCTTGTGCAGTTAAACCAGAACTCTATGAGACTCAGAGACTGAGATATCTATTTTCTTCTGCTTCAAATGGTCAAACAATACAAGTCCAGGGGTTCCTTGGGGACTTAATTGGGAACACAGAGTTCCTTGGAATTTCAGAGCATGAGCCTAGTCAGGAGGGCAAAGCAAACACATGGTCATGTCAGCAAGTGTTGCTACCATTTAGTAGGTTTCATAGCTTCCAGAGTATGTGTCTTATTCACTCAGAGATACAGTTTTGATTCAGTGACATCTGCACTGTAAAACACTAAGTCAAGCTGACAGTGGTTTACATCTTGTTGGTTAGATTCAAGCACAGTAGGTACACATTCAAGCAATTATTGAATCAACCCGTAAGTTCAATAGCTGTACTCTGGTCCGAACTAGGAACAGGATTTAGGCCAATATTTGTTTTACATTCCGTTCAGTCCTAAAATATATGACACTAGAGCCTGGAGAACTGGAAGAAGCTCATATATGTCTCCTTTGCAAATATCAAACAGATCTTTCTGAGAATTTTCCTCTGAAATGTTACAAAATCAAGTCTGCTTTTGTAAAAGCGTATTGTTATCATATGAGATACAAGGAACAAATGCAACTAATTTTCAGTTAGTTCAGTTCAGTCCATAGTCCTACAGATTTTTATTTTATTTTATTTGTTTGTACGCTATCAGTGACTGACAGAAGCAAAAAAAGAAGTTTTTAGCAAACTAGCATTTAACATAGACTTTATGTGATATGGAAGATTGATAAGAATGGTTGCCATCTTATGTGTTGTCTGTGAACTTGTAAGAGAAATTTGTTTATTTGATGCAAGACAGCCCACCACCATTTTAAAAAACAAGGTACAGTTAAAACATTATTTATACAAAAGTTTATAAAGAAGTAATTACCAATTCAATTCAAGAGACTATTTCATAATTTTTCAATGAAAAGGGACAGAAGAATAAAGCTTTAAATATATGCAGCAATAATAGTTTTTTAAAAAATAATTATTATAATAATAATTAAGCAATTATAATTATTAAATAATAATTAAAATAATAATTAAGAAAGACACTTTGACAAAATAAACCATTTATAAACTGCCAAAAATAGTAAACTTGTAGGACACATTGGTTTTGTATTATTCTTAAACAAAAAGAAATGTTGATATTTTTTCCAGAAGTGCTGAATATGTAACAGGAATCTCAGAAATAAAGCAAAGTTTTTTCATGGGTCGTGAAACTGTATCTACAGAATGAGGAACTGTGATGTCATTATGGGAAGCAGGGCTGTTACACATTTTTGTACCAGTGCCATATAGAAGCTGTGCGAGGCTGGGATACAACCAGAATGCTAAGCTATTTTTTTCTACCCACCCTGGACCCCACCCTGGAAGAAATTTGAGATAAGATAAAAAATTGAAAAGGAAACATTGAAAAATTCCGGAGGTCACTCAGCTCAGCCTGTTCAGCATGCGATGCTTTCGTTTTCTTGTTCATTTCAAAAGGATAAAGCAAATCCCCAGCAAATAATCTAAATATATATTTTTAAAAAATGAAAAGAAGCAACCCCATTAGTGTAGAAAGGTTGAGACCTTTTCATAACTTAAGGAAAAGCACATGTTCCTTCTGCCAAATGCTGCAATCATGCTTGACCATTAAATGATGCACACCTGACTGCGGAGGCAATTAAGACATTCCTTAACCTTTCCTTGGGAAGCGTCCCCCTTCGATTTGCAGTGAGACCATTCCTCCAAGAGCAGAATTCTAAGAAAGGCATTAACACTGTTCAGTTGCCTCACAGAGCAGTTGGTAATTAGCCTTAAATTAACTCATATGCCTCATAGGATTGAGGGGACGACAATTAACTTAATCTGAAGTCACCACATTTTTATGGTGCCCTCTGTGCTTAGTTAAAGAGGCTTAAAATGGAACACATCCGTGGCGAGCATCTCCAGGCTCAAGGGGAAAAGTTGTCTTAAGAAGCCTACTTTTTTTTTAAGCCTCTTTCCACCAAAAAAAAAAGGGGGGGTGCAGAACATTGGGCAGAAACGTACAGATGGTTACAGAGGGAAACACTATAGGAACGTTGAGCTTCAAAGCACAACATTTTGGGAACGATTCAGAAAGACAGCCTACAAACGTTTGTTATTTTTTGCCTTCAAGTAATTTCTGACTGATAGCAACTCTAAGGCAAATTTATCATAGGGTTGGGGGGGCTGAGAGTGTGAGACATATCAAAGGTCATGCAGTGGATTTCCATGGCTGACCAGGGAACTGAAGCCAGGGCTCCAGGGTCATAGTCCAGAGCTCAAAAAAACTACACCACACTGATTTAATTAATGATTTTCAGGAAGAGTTTTGTGCAAGGATGAATACCTTAAGGGCAGAAGTAGACTTTATGGAAAACAGGGTGGCAAAGTACAACCATGGGACCACATACAGGCCTCATAGCTGTTTTTGTGGTTCTAGATTTTTCTGGACTACCTTGTATCTGGCAAAATGGATCAATTACTTCTCTTGGAAGCCTTTGGGTATAGTGCTTTATTTTTTTTTAAACAGGTCACATTAGTGAAAAATAAGGAGTGGACATCTGACAAACGCCCTTTTCGCAATGCATTTCCGATGCGAAAGGGCCCCTTGAGCATCGTGCAAATGTGAGGAGCAGTCCACACGATGCACTCACATTTGCGCAACGCTCCAGAGCCTGACACGGACCGTGCACGCATTTTTTCATTTTCAGCTTGAAGATGAAAATGCTGCGTGGTTGCGCATTGCTCCGGGGTCGTGCATCGTTCTGGGGCCCCGCATGTACTTACCTTGTGTGTGGCGCCTCCGAAGCTGGGCCAGTCGCGCTTCCTGTCTCAGTGCAGCCTGGAAGAGGAGGGGCTCTGTGCGAGCAGGAAGCTCGTGTGGAGCTGAAGAAGCAGAGAAGCGAGAGCCTCTCTCCAGAGGCTGCTCACGCGAGCACCGCACCCCCGAAAATGGGTGAGTTGCAGAAAGGGTCAAAAATTGTATGCAAGAGAAATGTCCATGAAAATGCTTTTATTTGTGTTTATGTGTCTGTGCGTGTGTGCATGCACATGCCTGTTTTTCTTGCAAATTCATGTGGAAATGGTGTGAAACAAACAAAACAATGGAAAAAATTAGAGGCTAGAAATTAGATTTGGCTATTCTGGCCCTCCCTGCTGAAGAAAATACCATTCTCATCCTCCCTTTGGTAAAGATATTAATTAAGGCCATTTCAGCTCTACACTGTTATAGTGCTATCATTCCACTTTCAAACTCCTGTGGAATTCTGGGGTTTGTAGTTTACTGAGGCCCAAGAGCTCTCTGGCTGAGAATTCCAAATGCCCTTCCCTAAACTACAAACCTCAGGATTCCATAGGATGTTGAAAGTGGAATAATAGCACTATTGACAGTGTAGTAAGAAAACAGCCTAAATCTCTCTAAGCATATTTTTGTGTTTTGGAATCCTAGTCACAGTGTGCCCTTGATTATTTTGTCCAAGATTATTTTGGATACTTGTAGAGCCATAACTTTGTCCTGGTGTATTTGACTTTGGGGTTCCACAGGCTTGCACTGGCAGTGCAATGCAGCTTGCCAGCACCAGGGACCATCTTTATACCCAGCGTTTTGGCTGAGGATATTGGAGGCTTCCCAAAACCACCTGGTCACTGGAAGTCCAGGAGGTTCTTCCTCTCTCCTGCTGCAAAGCCACAGTCAGATGGAGCTCAGAAGCCCTCATTTTTTGGTGATTGCTTGGCCATAGGAGAGTGTCAAAATGCTGATAAGCTGTGGTTGTATAGGGGAGGGCTGGCATTTCAGAAAGAGATACTGAATACCTCCTTCTGCAACACTCCCTGCCCTCAAAGGCATATGTGTAACAGGACGTTATGCCAGTGGACATCACCAACATAATCTGTGTATTATAGGAAGGAGGAGGAGGACTGGGCATGGGATATTGATTTTGATAGCATCCTCATGCTCTTAAAATGTCTACCTCTACAATCAGGGAAAATTAAAACAACAGAGTGACGTTATAACAAGGAGCTCTAAAGGGTAAGTTGAGGAGAAGCTGTTTTATTGCTGGGTTGGGGTGGATACAACTGGATATTTACCAAGTTGTAGCTTACTATGGGACATAGGTGAATGCATAAGTAGGCCCTTTGTTTTACTGATTGGCCTACCATCTTAAGTACACTAGCATACCTCTCTTTTTTTAAAAAAAAATGTTTTAAAACTCTTATCCATTTATTTATCTGAATTTTGATGAGCATTCTTCAGTGAACTCACATTAACTATAGCATATAAAAGCCGGCTATTTATATATGACTCAAATAATCTATATTCTGCTCCACATTTTCCAGCATTCTGTGAGTAATTTGTATTCAGTGCAACATTGAGATGACAAGAATTCCTCCCCTCTGGTACAATTCTACACAGCATCTTGAATTAAGCCTTATGGATAAATATGTCTTTTTATTTTGCTGCTGCATTCAGCAAAATTTAATGCAAGTAACTTTATTGTGACTGCATGTTCACTTCTCTCTCTCTCTCTTTTCTCTTTCTATATATATATAAATATATATGGAGAGAGACTGATGACTGAGAGGAATAAAACATGAGAGAATGAAATTTTAAAAGTGAACTAATTTATCATCTACCAACATGTTTGCATTTAAATCTTTGCACCCCAAAGACCTTGAATTATTAAGGACCATTCAAATGCTAAGCAACATTATCACTGTTAATTATTGAAATGAGTGATGGTATATGTAAGATTTGCTCTTTTTTCTTCTTCTTAGAATCAGGGCTGAGGTTTATTTTATACATTTTTGGAGAAGGGGGAGGCAAGGAAAGAGCTCTGCTAAGGAGGCATATGAAGAACACCCAGGTCAACAATCTCTAGGAAAGAAAATTACTTGGTAGTTTACAGAAAATCCTTTTCAATATAACCTATTTTTCCATAGAGGCATTTTTAAATATTAATAAGCTTTTGAAGCAATAATTTCCCAAGGTTATTCCATAGAAAACTATTATCTAACTTCATCTGTATGACACAATGTGTTCTTTCGTAGTGCCCTTAGGGGTACCTCTTGATTTCTGGGGAACTGTTTCATCTTGACAATTTCACTGCATCCTTTTAAGACAGACATTAATGTTATGGCTGAAATTTGCTGTTTTTTTGTTTTGTTTTGTTGTTTTGTTAGTGCATTTTAAAAGTTTAGAGCCAGGTGAACCAAAATGGTTCATGTGCTGAGGGACAGCTATCTCCTGACCATTTAAGTGGAACGATATGCTTCCTAAGGACATTTTAGAACTTCTTTTGGTGTGTCTGCTAGTCACTTAAATATTAGAGAGGAATATATTCAGAGATGGACTCCATAATCAATAGAAGCACACAGTGCAGTTCTGTCTGGGACCTTTCTGTATAGCATTTTATGTATAAAACCCAGCAATCTTTGTGCAGAAAATAATATTTTTACGTAGAAACATTATTTGCTTTGCTGAAAATGCTGCTTCTTGTGTCAAAACAAAACAAACTTCTTACTGCACAAATAACCACATGCAACTTCTACACAGAGTAAGCCTTGAAATGCAAGTAGGCTTTGAAACCTGGGTGGTTTTTGAAAACTTTCTTGTAGCAAGATGAAAATTCCTAAAATTACTCATTGCTTCCTTTGAGAAGAATATTAGTCAAGAATTACATGCCCAATGACTACAGATGTCAAGCCTATAGCATCAAGTAGCATCATTTGCTCTGACCAAAGGAAGGAAGTCCATTGAAACCATCAACCCCAAGAAGGAAAATGATTTTCCAAGTTCTTTTTGAAGTCTTATTTAATTATATATTTTATTAAATCATAGCTGAATGGCACACCTTGAAAATCAATCTAAACAATCTACATCAGCCAACAACAAGCCTTCTGAATCAGGTTTACTTGATGGTCTGAAGACTGTGTTTGCTTCTTATTATACCCTTTACTCATCTCCCTCTTCCCACACCAGAGTTTGTTACTTAAGGCCCAATGCGTTATTGTATTACTAAACCCACCTCTCAGCCTGGTAGATGTCAGTATCATTGTCTCTACTAGCTGATTCTGTACGGCACAAAACCAACTTAGTGTTTGTTCTTTCAGTTAGAGACATATTTGTTTCATAAGCCATAACTCCATATCGTGGGTTAGGCTGAGGTAGCCATGCTTACACATACAGGAGTGGCACTTCTGTGCATGCCAGCCTACCCTCAGCATCCTTGCATTTGCCAGCCCCATCCCAGGGAACATCTACAGTGGACTTCAATTCTCATTCACTTGAATGCAAGCACAGACTGTTATGTAATTGAGATCCTTGATAAAGCATTTGTGGCCTCTCCCTTTTTCTACTTGTTGCTTGCACTCTATTCAGCATAACATTTGAATTGAATTCTAATTGTCTGGTAATATGTATTCACAGATCAAGATGTATCTCAGCATCTACAGTCTGTAAAATATTAAGTTTATGCACTGCATTTGGATGGTCTGTCTTGCTGTCACTTCTTTGTGTATGAGTGGAACTTTGTGGCTTCCATGTAAGTAGGTCAGTGAATCCACAGTAGATTTTTGTCTGACCTTTAAGGGCTCTATCCAAGGTTCTGTTCTCTAGGCATAGATTAGGCTCAGCACCTTGGATAGCTACTCTGGAGATCAGATTAAACCCTCTGTAGATTCACCATCTCATGTCATGGAAGGACCAGCCACCACTTGTTTTGTACAAAAATGAGGCCTTAATGCCTGATATATATATGTGTACAGAAGAACAAGAAGAAGGACACCTCTGTCAACACATTTGGCTACATATTAATAAGGCATTCCCCAAACGGAAACAAACGTGCTCCCCAATCCGGCCACAATATATAGGACCACTATTCAGCCAAAAAGGGCTTGCTTGCACAGAGATGTCCTGCTTGCATGACATAAATAACAAATAATAAGTTTCTTCCTGTAGCCTGAAAACAAGTGGTCTTCAGATGGGCACTAACTCCAATCAGGCCCAGCCAGCGTAAACAACGGTGAGCGATGATGGAACAGCTCAACAAGCAAGCTTATAAAGTAGATGCTGCAACCCCATCTGTCCCTCTGGTGCATGAATGGGGATTGGACAAGACTTAGCACAACTCAGTAGGAAGTGTTAAAGTGTATATAAGGTATATACTAACATTGTGGCCCCAGCTTGAGACAACTGCATCTGACAAACAGACAAGTTGCTATACTTTTTCTTTAATATCCCAGATCTTCCTGTCAAAGTTTCAGAAATGTTATGTTACTTCTCTATTTACTTCAGGAGGGGAAATTACATGGTCTACCAGATCTCCTTGGACTACCACTCCCATCAGCCCTAGAGGGTACCGACATTTTAAGAAGCAGTGAGAGTCTCAACAACATATGGAGAAACACACTGGTGCAGCTGATGCAACAACCAGAATTGAATAGCCAATTAAGATTTCTAGGTGTCCCAATTCTGGCTTAAAGAATCACAATGCACAAATTATTTTTCAAAAGTTCTTTTTTTAATGTCCTGCTTTTGACAACAACAGCAAATAGGGCTGAGCTGAATTTTCTCAGAATTTTTTTTTTCTGATCAAATTTCTGTATTTTTTCTCCTTCTCAAGCTCCTTCTGTAGATAAAAAAGGCAAATTTCCAGACATATATCTGAGCATCCATCTCCAAATGACACTTAAACTACCACCCCTGGAACAACACAAGGCCCAGAGTATTGTTGTCATTATAATGCACATTCAACTTATGGAGACCTCTTGGTGTGTGTGTGGGCAGGGGGGGATGTTGGCCATATTTATTCAAAGGAAGTTTGCTATTGTCTTCCTCTAAGACTGAAAGACTATGACTTGCCCAACATCACTTGGTAGATTCCTATGGCTGAGTGGAGGCTTGAACTCTATTGTCCCAAAGTCATAGTCTGACAGTCAAACCACTAAAATAGGCAGATATTGTAAAGAATGCAAAATGATGGCCATGATGACAACGCAGTTGCTACTGGTTCCCATGTCAACAATAACTGTTTTGGGCAATAGAAAGATGTCATGCTCCTATTCCTACCAATGTTGAACTCCATCTACTGTTGAATAATTTCTCCTCTACCCCAGAGATTCCATGAATTGGTCTGTCACATTTTCTTTGCCTGTAAATAGGGTGAAAAATTGTGAGAGGCCATTTATACACAGCTCTAAAGTAGTCACCACATGAGCAAGCCCGCAATAGATCCAAGAATATATTTCCCCTCTCCCATATTTTCCATGTTGTCCTTTGTATTGTACAGTTTCCAACATTTACTATTTAAATGTGGAAGAAATATTGTGTTAGGCATATTATCAAAGCAAATAGGAATTTTCTCCAGTATGGTTGAGTGGACATGTATATTTAGCAACAACTATGATTCTAAATGTGTGATTATCAACCCAGGTAACCGTTCCTGTTGCTGAACACAGAGTTGATTTCATGAACTCTGAAAATATTTGCTGTTGATGAAATGTAATTCCTAGAGTGAGTGCCTGAAGGACAAAGTGACTTGCCTGCATTTATTTGCTAGCAAAATGAGTCATTATGACAGGCAGGAGGTGGCAGAAGAGGACTTGAATATTTCATGGCTCTCTGGGCAGGAATGGTTCATCTTCTTTCCAAACACAGCATCTTGAGTATAAGACAAATATATTGTATCCCTTTTGTGTTGTTTCTGTGTATGTAGATGAGCATCATTTTCAGGACTGATAGACTGGTTGAGTGTCCTGTGAACTCTGCCACAGATTTCAGCTCAAAGTGATACACAAAGTGCCCATGTATTCTAGATCAGGGTTGGGAAAAGTGGCCCATAAGGTCCCATTTTGCATCTTCCAAAGACACCCTAGAGTCCCCCAAAGCCCCAAAATCTTCCTGAATTCTTTTTAAAAAGTTCACTTGGAGACAGAGATAGCTCAAAACTTGGTGATTTGATTCCATACTTACCCCCAAGGACCTCTATATTGATTAACTCCCCCAATTGGCCAAAAATAAAACTGGACAGAATGTGACTTCTCTTCCAATTGTATTGGTATGACCCTCAAGGAAATGTAGAATCAATAATATCCTCTGGACCAACTACAGTTGTTCACTCAATTTAGACACATCCTTTGAACTTCTTTCCATTCTTCATCATCTAGCAGCTGTACCTTCCTGACCAGGACCCTTCAGATTTAACTCAATTTTTAATTTGGTTAAGAACTGGGCTCCAATTTTAATATATCATCACACAAAGTAACATGAAATGCTGGGCTTGACTGAGAGAGGAATTTCTGGGAAGAAAAAGTTTCATGGAAACCACAGAGTACGAAAACATCTAAGAAGGGAGAAAGCATTGTAGAGCTCAACAATTATGCCCTAATATGATTATATGTGTTCATATTTTTTATTGTCCTCTGTTACCCTAATTTTCTGGGGGTCCTGGATCACCAAATTAGTTATCTTACGTTCCAGGAGGTCCCGGTCACCAAATCAATGATTTTAAGTTCAGGGGGGACCTGGTCACCAGATATGTTGCCTGAGTTTTCGGGAGTCCCAGTCACTGCCCGAGTTCCATGGGATCCCTCAAAGGACACCTAGTCTGACCCCAGGTTTAGAGGGTTTCCAAGACGTACCCAGCACACCAGAGAGGTAGGTAACCTAGTGAGACCTTGTACCCAGCTTTTATGGAGTAAGGTCGAGTCAAGACCCAGACAAAATAAATTTATAATTATTTTATTTATTTAAAACCTAAGTCACAGTGCACTTACGCACTCACTCACACAGACCTAAGAAAAATAAAGGAAGGAAAATTGATAGGGGATTTAAAGAGGGATATCGGGGGAATACTACACCTGATCCTGTAGTTCGGGAAGCCAAAATATAGCCAGAGAGTCGGAAGCAGTGAATCTCTGCTCGTGGAGGCTGAGGAGAAGGCTTCGGCAAGTGGAGTGGCAGCAGGACGGGGAGGAAACCGAGAGCTATCAGAGGAGGCGCTCGAAAAACCGGGGGTAGTTATAGGGGGAGATGTGCCTGGAGAGTAGACAGTTCCCAGGGAGAACAATAGGTTCTCAAGCAGAGACAAAGCCCCTGAAAGGTCAGTGCTTGACTTGATGGGTATTTGTCTGGGTTGTCAATAGCCCAGATAGTATGTAAATGGGGAGCACTTGACAGTTGTGTAGTCAGGAGCGCTAATCCTGTCAAGCTGACGGTTCGGGGCTGGGAATCTTTTGTGTGCTTGGTGCATACTTCATTGAGTTTTGATGTGTACTTGTCTGGAGGTCTCCTGAAGAGGACCAATGGAAAGTTACTGGCCTGACCAGGATTTTTCTTGTATTTTTCAGCCGTTCGACCATGTCCCTGTGCATGCTCATCTGGGGGCCTCTCAAGCATGTGGAGGGGTATATTTTTAATAGCTGATTTATATTAAATTAACCCCGGGTTCAGGCATCTCCATTGCAGTAACACCTCTATCCATATAATTTCCAGTTAAGGGCCAGGATATGTTTAAAAGAAGAATTCAATAGTTCAAAGACATCAAATTTAATCAAAATTGTAAACAAACAAACAAATGGGAAATTGAAAGAAAATATATAAAGTATTAATAAATTTAAGATAGATGGGCTTCCTTCCCTGCAGTAATGTTTCAATATGTGTTAGAAATAAATGCTAGAAAACTAGAGTTAGAAGACAAATTCAAAAAGACAGCTGAAGGAGTTGAACTACTTCCACCAACTGCTTAGAAAGTTTACACCCACTAGGTGACCTTGGGCACATCACACACTCTCAGCGCCCAAAAAAACTCTGTGATAGCTTTCCCTTAGCATCACTGTAAACTGGAAGTGATTTGAAGTACAGTGCATAGTGCTAATATAGGGTGTGGGTTTGTTTTTGTTTTGTTTTTTTTTTAAAAAATACTTTAATTGGTTACTCTTTTGGGGAAGGGCTGTACTCACATCTGTGCCCACCAGGTTATAATCCCATATTCTGGATTTGGGGGAGAAGGGTTCAATCCCAGTGTGGAACTTTTCCTCCAAATTTACCCATTGATAACAAGTATATCTAATGAGGTGGTGAGATATCTGGTATTTGGTACTAAAGCTTGTAGACTGAGGGAATTCAACATAAAATGTCTGTTGAAAACAGTGCTTAATTCTTGGATGTTAATGGAATTGTTCAAGTTACAGAACCTCGTCCTGAAAATAGGTTCAGCACTCTGGATAGCTCTTCAAAATCTAGACTAAAACTCAGATTATGATTGACTGTCCAGTGTCATTGGAGCCACTAACTGCTACTGGGCCACACAGGGGAATTTGACCTCATCAAACGTTCACTAAATGTTTTTGCTAGGCCTAAGCTCTTTTGAGTTACTGTCAATAGCATTCAAATCATAGCAAGCTTCTTCTGATTGTGTTCCCTTATGTTTTCTTTTCCCTAGAATAAAATAAATAAAAATAATTAAAAAACTTTTGGCTAGCTTTCTGTATTGCAGTTGTGGATTCATAGGTGCTCTACATTCAGTAAGACTATATAGTTAAAATTGCAGCACGTTATGATAATGGCTATAGCCATTATACAATCTACCTTGGACAGGAGACGAGAGAAACAACCTCTTTATTATTTCTTATGGTCCCTGGCAGAGATAGTGTTAGCCTGATTTCTGGGGTCTCGTGGGGGATGCCTTAATGTGCTCCATGTGATAGGGAGTGGAAGCTAGCCAGACCACAAGCAATAGCAATGTGAGAGGCAGGGTAAACTAGCGGGGTCTTTTTACCCAGTTTTTACAGGTAAAAGAAAAAGAAAGCTCTACAATGGCAACTCCTTTTGCATGATGAGATTACAAGGTGTTGCCAAAGCTTCAGGATCTTCAGTTACTTTGGGTTGTGATGTGAATTTATGTAAATGGTCCTTGCCTGATAGGATTTTATTGCTATCAGTGCTCAGCTTGGGGGAAAACACACTAATCTCCTCAAGTTGGCTCCTTAGTGGCTGAGGACCCTTTGTCTACTGTGGGTTTGCACAGCTTGGGGTCTCCTGGAGCTACGTGACTGGGGATTGTACTGGCCTACAAAAAATATACAGTGGTTCGTGTAAAAACATTGATTTATATTAGAAAATACTCCAGGAAGGATGGAAAAGCCACAGATTTCCTTCAAAAGAACAAGAAAAAATTGTGGGAAATACTGCTTTCAGGAAGTCTAAACAAACCCAAAAAATACTACAATGGATGCGGCTAGTTCCACAGGATACCATTGCTGTGGTCACTGCATATATTGCAAATATACATCTAAAATGACTGAATTTATATATCATAAGAACTAACACAGATATATCTTGACCCACTTTAGCACTTGTAATGACAGTTTTGTAATATATGCCATTCAGAAAAGTGCAAAGAAAAATACATAAGGGGAGGGCATCAGGGCCCCTAAAAGAAACTAACGGGGAACATCTCTCTGATTTAATGAATAAAAGAGTAGGTGCTCCTTTGGGTAGTCATTTTGATAAACTTCAATACTCTGCATCAGGTTTTAGCTTTTGGGTGCTGGAAAAAATAGCTAATAAACAATATTATTACATAAATATATAATAATGAAAAAGTTTTATAATAAAAGAAGTCGAATGGGTTTTAAAATTAAAATCTTTCATACCAGGAGGTCTCAATGAAGATCTATATCTCCATTCCTTAATGTAAGGCCATTCCACCCTACCCCCTACCCCCAAAAAAACTTGCATAACAACTTTTCAGCTAGATTGCATCAGATATCCTTGAAACTGGTCACGCCACGTTATCTAGGCCCTCCCTTATTTCTGACCATTTTTCAAAATATATAGCTATTTGTTTAAAAAAAAATATTTTTTTTAAAAAAAGTGAGATTGTCTTTTTTCATTGCTTATCAGCCCAGCTTATAGGCAGAGTGTATTTGCAACTCCAGAAACTTCTACTGGTGATTTGATTAATGGTATGTGTATAATATGATACTAAAGTAGAATATTTTACTATGGTAATTTACAAGTATTAATTTTTTATTTATGTGTTGCTCCTTTGTTAAAGATTTTAAGTTAATATATATACATTTGTGTTAATTTTTAATTAGCATACTTACCTGGCATTGCCTGGGATTTTATTTTCTCATAGGTAATACTTGTTAGAAATACCTTAGGAATTACCTTACCTTACCTTAGGAGTTTGATGCGATTGAAATACACAGATTTGAGATCCTGTTTCTCTAATTCCCCAAACTATCCTGTCCAGTACCTGTAACTTTTCCCCATATTCCCCAATCCAATCTGTATTCAGAGATGTTAGCGTACACCAGTTGGGTTCCTGAGATCATACACTGGCCTCCTCCTTCTTGCTGCTAGGCCTTGTCTTCATAGCAACCGGCCTGAAGCCCAAGAGCTCTCTGGCTGAGAATTCTAAAGGTCGCTCCCTAAACTTCCAACCCCAGGATTCTATAGAATCTTCACAGGCAGCCAATCATATGAGATCTTCTCGCCTGACTCAGACAATCATATGAGGCCTTCATGTGCCTGACACATACAAACTCACAAACTTTGACTTTGATATATTAGATACAGCCCCTGAAGAAGGCCAATCAGTTTATGTACAGGCCAAAATGTGTTAGGCTTTTTTGAAAGAATAAATTTGGACCATTTATAAGCATATGGAACCTAGGCCCTTTCCACATGGGTGTGTGTGAAACGCAGCGGAACAGGGCGGTGCACATGGGAACGGAGCTTACCTTAACCCGGGTGGCTCCGTCCCCACGAGGAGCAGTGCACGTTCGCCACTCTACATGCCGCTGGTGTCTGGCGGCATCTGGTGGTGTCCAAAATGGCGGCCTGCAGCTTCCGGCGGCGCTCCGCCAATCGGGGCAGCGCGCCAGCTGGAAGCCCACCCCTGGGCAGCTCTGCAGGGACGCACTTGTGCACTTCTGCAGTTCTTCACGGGGCGCTGAGATGGGCTAATGCGATCTTGTTTTAAAAAGACCACTTGAAAGGTGGTCTTTATAAAACATGTGGCGCCACCCCCGCGGCCACGTGAGGGCGCTTTGAGGTGTAGAACCTCACCTTTTCAAGCCACCCTAGTGCACCCCGCGGTGTAGACGACCTCCTGGTGAAGTCATCCCAGCATGGGCTATATCCCCCTGTGGAAACGGCCCTAGTCTCCTTTTTCTGTGTATTCACCAGGAACATTACTTTGTTATGCCTTCATAACTAGGTACTCAATGCTTATTCCTTTATTGTACTCTTGGGTAACACTGTGTATCTCCCTCACCAAGCACAATCACACTTCTGAGCTTTCTTTCATAGTTTAGCAGAAGTTCTAAAGAAGGGTAAAAATGTTATGCCTTAAATATCAGAGTTATCAAAATAGACTTTGGGGCATGATTGCAATCAGCCTTCCATATTATTGAAAGAAAGAACAGCTTGTCTGCTCTACTGCACAGTTAAACATGAGTAGAACTAAAAACAAAATCTCAAAGGTGGGTGATATATTTCTTTTTAAAAGGTCTTTTCACTTAATATTTTACCACTTAATTGCATTTGGCATTAGCCCTTATTAAAATTTCACTAATTTGGCTCTGATGGAATATATAAAAGAGCCAGATGTCAGAAGAGTGGTAACATTAGCAATTTCTTAAACAGAAGAAAAGAAATGCTTTTTAGTACAAAATACCGTAAGCTGAAATTGTCATTAGGTGTAAAATAAACTGCAAAGGTTTTTATATATGTGCTACTCTTAGTCATGCTTGCTCATTTATCAGGCTGCATATCCCATTACTTTAATGCAATTTATTCAAACATCACCATATATGGATTACAGGCTTAATTGTAGGAATACCTTAGAAGATGTAAAGGATTCAGGCTACAGATTTCTGATGTTCATCTACAATGGGCCATAGATCAAAGATTTATTTAATTCCTATCATTGTGTCTTGTACATCCCAGTAAGATTCAAGTGTAAAATAGGTAGAATGTAAATACCTAAAGAAAGCTCCAATGTTCAAGAAATAAAAGGTAATGAGAAATGTCCCAGATCATATACTGCTACTTCTAGGAATAAATGACTAACAGATGCCCAAAGAGGTCATTTTGTTCTATATTCCACCATTTATTTATTTTGTATATATCATATGATTTCTTCAAGAAGGTTCAAATGAAGTCTGAGACAGCCAAGACCTACTACAATATTGCAATAATCCCATCAAGTGAACATTTGGAAGGGGTAAAAGAATTATGCTGGGATCCAAATCTTGGCAGTCTACCATCCCTGTCCCCTCATCTCTGTTTGAAGCTGAAAGATAGAATGAAGAGCATAAGGTCTATCCGTCTATCAGTGAAGAGCATAAGCTTTCCATGCATGTGGAGAACCCATGCATATCCAGGTAGGTGGGTAAGACTGTAGCGTTATACCATGGCACCATGGACACTATTTATATCCAATAAATGTCAATAAAAGAGGAAATGGTTATACCAAATCCTAAACTGAAGTGAACACTGCTGTTGAAAGGGAGATGGACATTATCTGCAGGAGTATAGGATACAGCATTGGTGTCCATCCCCTGTATTTTGATTCTGTTTAATTTTAGTTTTTCTCCTGCTATAGCTTTTTGATAGTAAAAGATATTGAATTCTGCCACCACAGTGAGGTTTCTTCCAAATCCTGTTAATAAAAGAATACTGATAAGATTACTTCAAGACATTCCTGTTATCCAGTTTTCAGATCTTGTCTTTGTCTGTATGTGGGTATATTTGATTTAATGCTGTGTTATAATGTGTCTGTCTTGGGGGAAAATACAAGATAAGAGGTATCATTTTAATGGGCCTATGCAACTTGAGTCCAAGCTCTTTGCAGTTTTGTATTTCCCTGAACAAGTCATTTGAGGTTGGAGGGATCCCACCATCTCTAGAGGCAAATTTGGTGTGGATGCAAGAGAGAAACCTCTTGGCTGCTGGAATTCCCTTCCAAGGTAGGCTAGATTGGCCATCTCCCTGTTGCTCTTCCATCAGGATGATTATGCTTGATTGCCATGAAAGAGATTTTTAAGCAGGTGATTCACGTTCTTTCTTTAGGTGGTGTGTTTTCAGCTGTACTCAAAATCTTTTTTTTTTTCCCTTTTTAATGTTTTAATAGGATTTGTGTTGTTGGATTTTGGCATGGTTGGTCACTTGGAATGCCATCTGTTGTAAGAAAATTGGGGTGTAAATCCAATAAAATAAATAAATGCAGCTATAAATAGAAATAAAAATTCCCACTAAATAAATTCAAAAAAATTATGAATATAAAACACCACCTCACAAAGGCACAATGGAAGTGAGGTATGATTTCAGAAATCCCATGCTACTTGAAACTCATGCCAGTTGATCAGCAGGTTCTTACATACTTTCATAGTTCCCCATATAACATCTGCTAAGGCACTATACAGGCACATCCTAAAGACTTTTTTTTTCATGTTCTCAATCCTGAATCTTATAATATATTCATCATCAACCTAATAATATTATTTAGCCAATTTTCCATGACAAAATAAAATCTCATTTGCTGACATTCAAGGGTTAATCTCCTTGATCAATTTAAAGTCTTGATATCATCCATTACAATAAACATATTAATGGGCATCCATCACAAGCATAATGGGGCATACTTGTTTCATATTTATTTTAGTATTTAGCCTTACCAGTATTTCAGCAAGTTTGAACAGCATATCTGTGACATTTATCAGTCTATCAGGTCATCAAGAACAAGAATATCTGGAAAGCGACATTGTTGTCTTTTCTTCCCACATTAGAAACATAACCAAACGAAGTCTGATAAGAACTTTCTCTGGGCTTCTTTTTATTCTATCTTAAGCTCGCTCATCCAATTAGCTGACCAATCAAAATAGCCCAGAAATGAGGTGTATGCGAGCTCTTATCCCATTGAAATAGAGATTTGATGTAAGGTAGATGTCTTTATGAGTCTATTTGTCCCTGCTAGTGTACATATAACAGTTGTCTTCTTTCCAAATTGACTGATGTCCCCCCTTCTTAACTACAAATGCTTCCTGAACACAAGTGTGCAGGCATGTTACATATCTATTTACATTCCAGAGCATCTGGCATTCTTCCTAGACTTAATCTGTGGCTGCTTTGCCACTGATAAAGGCATATAGTCTCACAGTTCTAACTACCTCAATTAAATCATATGCCATATCTTACTCTCTGTATGTAATATTTGGATGTATTCTGCACTTTTTAAAGTGCAGGGCACAGAGCAGAGCAGGGTACAGAGTTGACAGCTAAATAATCTGTTCCATGACATAAATGTCTATATCCCAGCTCTAAGATGTTCTTTCATTCTAATTAGTCCAATAATTTCTTGTGCAAATACACATGGAATTTGCTAATAACACTCAAAAGAACAATTAGATAGGAATTGGTGGGATGATATCTGTTCCATTTTTAATAAATAGAGAGTCATTACACGCTACACAGTTATAACCCCAGGATAATAGTAATGGTCAATACTCAATCATCTGAGATACAAGACAAGATGAATAATCAGTTCATGTAAATACTGCAAAGATTGGGGCCTGCCATTGTAAACTGGATTGAAATGCGCCTCAAGGAATGTTGCTACCAGAAGGGGCTTCACTAGATTTTAATTCAGAATATATTTGGTGATTTCTGAAACAGAAACAGGCTGTTCTTTGAGAAGGCTATCCAAATTGTCCACCAAGTGCTATAGGCAATCCTTTCCTATTGTATGGTCTCTTTCTCAGTATACAATTATAGAAATTTTATACCTATCTAATGACTATGGCTCTATTTCAATTTGGATTTGTAACTTGTTGAAACACTAGAACTCTCTGGCTGAAAATTCTAAATACCATATGCAACTTCAACCCCTTCGGAACCTTGGAACCATGGCAATTAAAGGGGTACCAGAGAACTATAATTTTATAGTGTGAAAGAGACCTTTATAAGTCTCAAAAGTGTACCTCCTATAAATTTTCTGGAATGTTGTCTTGCCAGGGGCAAGAGTGTTTGTTTGCTGGATCTGGAAGCAATAACAGCCACCAACTGTAGTTGGAAAAGCCTTAAAATTGATTAAGCAGCAAGCAATTTAAACAACAAGAGCATGAGCAGATATACACATTTAGGCAGATAAACAAAGGATGGATAATAACCACACACAAGCCCAGAAATGTCCACTAACACAGCAGATAGATGTCATACCAAGCAAGATTGCTCCATTCAGCTGCCCTGGAGCCCAGCAGGGACAGCGGACAGACTCCAGTGCAGTAGCCACTGGTGACATGACATCCCAGCTGTTAGGTTTGTGCCCGAGCTCCCACCAGGGGTCACAATCCCTGGGGTTTTTATATCCTAAAATTTGGCTGGCTCCCATAGAAGCTTTGAGATGGTCCACACACCTGTAGTAGGCCATGCGAAGTGGCCACCTTTGAGCTTCTCTTGACACCCATTTTTTCTGTATTAATTAGTCCTGTATCTCTGGCCAAGGCCAGGCCTCTTGTTAGTTAGCGGCTGCTGCAGTGTAATCTCTGTATATCTTAACTTGGCTGACATCCCAGACTACCGTAAGATGCTTTCCCAGGCAGACAGAACAGCAACAAGAACTCTTAAGCAGCATGGAAGAAGAAACTGTGCAGAGGCCATACTTCCTTAAATCTCTTCGAAATTACCAAAGTTACCCCTACAAATGCAGGAGACTATTCTGGATGCATGAATATCTTTGTGCCCCATCATCACTCTCTAAAAGGGAACTGAATCTTTTACCTTTAATTAATCTCTATCATAACCTTGAACCTGCTTCTTTTTCTCTCTAATTAAAGCTTTGTAATTCCTTTTCAGCACAACCCATTCCTTAGGGAGCAGAATCATTTTCCATTTCTGAAGTAGGAGGTTCTTTACAACAGTCCATTCCTTTTCAAACTAGAAGCATGACATTTGATCAATTTTTTTACATGGCTAGTGGTGGAGCTTGGACTCTGTGGAGGGAAGGGCAGGGCTTGGGGCTACAGGACAAGGGTAGTGGCCACTTTGCACACAGATGTGGCTGTGGCATGTGGAGGTGTGGCCACAGCATGCAGGGGCATGGCTGCAGGCCAGGACACCCCAAAAACATTGCCACCTGGGGCAAATCATCCCCCACCCCCATGCCCCTATGCAACTGTACATGTTAGATAATTCTATAGGGATGGGGTAAATGTCAGTTACAACAGAGGTGAATTGACAACAACACATGATCTCATTGGGAAATTTTATTTATTTATTTATTTATTTATTTATTTATTTATTTATTTATTTATTTATAGGTGGCTCTACTCCCCTATCCTAGTTTGTGTGTCATTATCCCTTAGCTTGGTAATTAATTACCATTTAAATCCTCCTGAAAGTGTGGCATAAGTTGGTTTAACTTCTTTCATGAAAGCTTTCATCAATATTTGCACAGCGACTTCTTTCCACAAGAAATCCTTATTTAAGCCACTGTAGGAGCAAACTTAAGAAAGCTTTTATTTGTACAAGGCCGCATTAGATCAGATGAATGGGATTAGTAAGACTAAAAGCCAAACAAACATGCAATTAAATGGCACAATAAATGAAAACAAATGCAAGCAACGCTAATCCATTGACTTTCTTGGATATATTACCAAACGCATTGCAGTCACAGGAATGCTGAATCCTGCCTCAATAGATGGCTTAAATGGTACTCCCTTCAGAACCATCAAACCAAGGCTTAATATCAAAATGTGGAATGGAAGCATTTTTTTGTTGTCATTATAGCATTTTTTAAACTTTCCAATTAAACTGAGCTCTTAAAAGATGGAAACAAATTTCTATATTGGCTTCCAGGATGCTGTGAACAGCAATGTTTTGTTATTCTCTAATAGTGACCCAGGTCTCCCTCCTTATCCGCAGCACCATCAGCTCTGTCCTAATAAATTCATAAGAGCAGGTGCTCATTGTGGCTGACCAGGCAGTTATGTCGGTCCATATTAACATTTTGTTGCCACCAGAAATATGACTTTTGTAGAGTGAATGGGTTTTAAGAACCCATTCAAGGCCAAAGCACCCCTGCAAATACCTACATAATAGCTTATAGTAATGTATTACTGCTAAGAAAATGCACCACCCATTAGTTACAGCACTTTGACTACAGGCCTTTCCACACTACACTGGTATAGTGCTATTATTCCACTTTCAACATCCTGTGGAATTCAGGAATTTGTAGTTTACTGAAACCAAAGAGCCCTCTAGCTGAGAATTCTAAATGCCCTTCCCTAAACTACAAACTCTGGGATTCCAGGGGATGTTGAAAAAGGAATAATAGCACTATAACCTTCTAATGTGGAAATAGCCTAAGTTCTAGGAAAACTGAGGAGTCTAAGGGCCTTTCCACACTACACTGTTATAGTGCTATTATTCCACTTTCAACAACCTGTGGAATTCTGGAGTTGTAGTTCTCTGGCTGAGAATTCTAAATGCCCCCTGAATGCAAACCCCAGGATCCCATAGGATGTTGAAAGTGGAACGACAGCACTGTAGCAGTGTAACGTGGAAATGGTTCTAGGGCTTGCAGTTTAGAGAAGGACATTTAGAATTCTCAGCCAGAGAGCTCTTTGGCCTCAGTAAACTATAAACCCCAGAATTCTACAGGATGTTGAAAGTGGATTAATAGAACTATAACAGTGTAGGGAGGAAAAGCCCTGGGAAGAGTACAGCATTTCAACCCTTTAAGCCCTAGCTACACTATACCACTAAACTCCATATATTTGGTCCCAAAACCCAAGTTGTCTGCTGGATGTTTCATGCCCAGTGAATTCTTCCTCTCTTAGCTTTATCTCCTGATACATGATTACTTTGCAGAACCATAGACAATGTAAATGTGAATTTTCAAGAGCAGTTGCAGAGGTCAGTGGTTCTCATCTTTTCATATATTAAGTCACACCAATATCTCTGTCAAGGAATGTGGATTCCTACCATGAGAGAAACAGAAAGCCTACTTTTTTCTTAGAAGGACATTTGTATGTTTACAGGCATTCTGTTATTATATTTTTCATTTATGGTAAGTTTTAGGCACAGAATAATTGTCATAGCATTTTGCAAGTAACAAAAATAATAATTCCACTTCTAGAAAAAAATTGTAACCACTTGCAGAGAGCTTTTGAAATTATGTCAAGATTATGCTATATGTGATTAGGCCAAGGTTGGCTGCCAGATAGCTGCCCTTGTTTCAAAATATAAAGGTAAATGAATATAATGAAAATGAGCAAATAGACTTTTGAATAACTTTCACATCTATATACTGTAGGTTGACTTTCTGGTTCCATCAGACAATGTGATTGGACAATACTTCTAAGGCCTTTTCCGCACCTTACCTGGTGCCGCTGGAGTCAGGGAGGCATTCGTGTCCCTTCTGCTTCCCCTCTACACAAGCTCTGTGCTGGCTGGAAGGAAGTGTGAGCACTCCGCCCCTTCCTTTCGCAGCACAGCCGGGTACTTTCCCAGGCTGTGCTCAGGGAGGAAGCGTGATGGCCATGCCTCTGGACCCTTCACATGCAAAGTAAGTGCATGTGGGGCACAGGAGTGACACGCGATCATGCATCATTTTTGGCAATGCACAATCACCCCTTAATGGCCTCGGGAGCATCATGCTGTAAGGCCCTGCTTTGGGGGTCCCCAATGTCAGTATGGTTTGGATGGACACCATACCTAATTGGCAACATATTTTATTGGCTCTGATATCAAATTCAAACCTGAGAGGTGACAGAGAGGTCAAACTGAGCTAGGGAAAGAATTTGACTGCAAATGTGAGAAGCATAGGTCAATTCCCAAATTCCTCCAGGTAAGACTGAGTCACTTGTCAGGCAAATACTCATCATTCCTGTGGATAATAGGCTTAAATAGAAGCTGGACTTTTCCAGAGAATCCAACTGTGAAGAGCCCACTAGGACACTGATTGACAGATATTCATCCCTTGTACACCTGGATTCTTTCATCTGTCCTCATAGCACCCACAATAGACAGCTATTACAACATCCATCATGGCCTTTTTCACATGGCATTTTTAAAGCATATTAAGCATGCTCCCTGCCCCCTTCCTCACGAGTCCTCATGAGCCACCATACCGCATGATGTTCTGACGAACCAGGTGCTATCACAGCCAAGGATAGTGCTGATAGCGTGTTTTCTTATTTATGCCTGAAAGGCAAAAATAACCTCCCTTTCACACATCGGTCGCTCGACCAGAGGGCCTGCAGAGCCATCATCCGGTGTGCTTCCAGCAAGGACCCAGGAATGGGCAGGGTGTGGGCAGTCCCTGCTGCCTTTCCCTCACACTGCAGCTCCCGGGGACACTCCACCCAGCAGCTGGCTGGCTGCTGCCCCCATCGCAGCAGGGAACACTGCATGATACGTCGCTGTGAGAGGCCACCCTGGGGCTGCGTTGCCACTCACACTCGAGACAACAGCAACCCCTGGGGTCCGGCCGACTGTGTTATTTTTTTTTCAAACCTGGTGCTATAGTTAGCACATTAGCACATTAGCCATGTTACCGACGTAGTATGAAACAGCCTGTTGGCAGGATCTATCTTGCTAACGTTAGCACGATAGGCTGAAAAAAATAAAAAAAATAAAACCCACCGACCAACCAAGGCCAGTGGGGTGGGGACAGGGTGGGACCTGGGCATGGCCCAGGACACAGACATGCAGAAGAGGCACCAGGCGGGGATAGGTGCTCTCTCACAAATGCCCTACTGTGTGCAGAGTGCAACGGGCTCTCTTGCGATGTTTGTAATAGCATGAGGGCTCTAGTTCATCGTGCTATCGAGCTGCGGTGTGAAAAGGGCCCATGTCTTTGTCAATCAAAGCATTAAGCCCATCAACAGACAAAAGACTCATTGTCCACAACAGGTTCCCTTTGTCTTGCATCTGGAACCTTCACAGCCAGAGGCCATTTTCAGGGTACAAATACCCCTGATTTCAGGATGCCCAGTGCAGTCTCTTGAAGGTCTACCCATCACTCTGTCCGTCTGGCTCCTGAATGAGAACTGCCCTTAGGTCCTACCTAAGCCAAAATACTTTTCTGTTCTTCACTACTCTTCTGGACTGGTAATTATAAATCCCCCCAAATCCCTCAGCCTCTCTATAATTTTCCCTCCCTTTCTTTTTGAGCTAGTTCTTGTGTGAACGTGTGATTGTATCTTGTGTGCATACATGAGTGAATTTCCCTCAATAAAATCATTTATTAGACAATTCTGCTTGGTTTTCAGCTTTGCCTGACCCCATAAACATTGGGTAAAAAGATCTCGCTAGGTTACTCTGCCTCTTGTAGTGCCACAGCTTGTGCTCTGGCTAATTCCGATTCCCCATTATTTGGAGCACATTGAGGTGTCCCCCACTGGACCCCAGAACCCAGAGTAACAATGCGATTGTGAGGATGTCATGTGGAACGGTCCTTGCAATCACACAACACTCTCAAGGCCATTTTGCAACAGGACTGGCGTGCGAAAAGGACCTAAGTTGTAATGACACATAACACACACACATACACACAAAGTTTTTTTTCTTCCCATTCACTTTAAGAGATCTCCCCATTGTCATCAAGTAGAACAGATCTCATCATTATTAACTACTATAAACTGGTCCAAGAGTTGCTTGTTACAGTGTTAACTTGCCAACATATGCTGCCAAATTAAAACAAAATGAAACAAACACCCTTGTTTGTATGTTTTAAAAAGCTGTGCCTTAATGACCTGAAAGTTTTAAATTGGGATGTGAAGCTGATCATGTTTAATTTGCAAAGACTGCAAGCATCTGTTGAAAATCGTGTTTGGCAAGGGAAAAACATGGTTTCAAAGCTGCTCTTTCAATTATGGAGATTACTAATTATTTCAGTGTCCAAATACTCACTCACTGAAGTCAACAATAAATCAAGGGTGAACTAAATTGTGCCTTTTAGCACCCATCAAATCTGCAACAGCTTCCAAAATGTTTTTAAAAAATGAGGAGGCAGGAAAAAAAAAATGAACCCAGAAGTGACTGGGTGTCCACTTCAGTTTTGGTGATGGTGATACTGATTGTTTTCAGATACTTTGGGGGCATGGGCCCCCTTCCTAACCAGTGCAAACCTGAAAAAACTGCAGGTAGTCCCTTCCACATTCCACAATTATAGCACCAAGTTCTTTGTCTTGGTCCCTCTATCACCAAGAAGGGAGTGGCCTCTGCCTGTACTGAGATCCCTCCAAAACAAGTGAATTACAACAGAAACAACATCTGACACAAAATGTACACCTGTAATTCCAACACTGTCAGTTTCTTTTTTATTTCTCCTGCATGTTTCTTTAACATCATTTGACTGATGAAGAAGCCAAAAGTGCTTTGAAAGCTTGCATGATGTATTCTGTGCATTTTGTTTGGCCAATAAAGGTTTCACTCTTTTGTGGATTTTGGAATTGCTTTGTTTTGCTGTATGGTCAGCATGGCTACCCTGAATATGTCTGTCTGTCTGTCTGTCTACCTACCTACCTACCTACCATTGTAGCACTGTGATTCCACTTTAACTACCTTTATTCTATTCTATGGAATTCTGGGATTTGCAGTTTAGGGAGGGACACTTTGAATTTTTAGTAAGAGAGGTTTAGCACTTCACCAAACTGAAAATTCTAGGATTCGGTAGGAAGGAGTCAAGGGCCCTTTTCACACAGCATTTGCCATGCGAAAGGGTGCCTGGAGTGTTGTGTAATTGTGAGAAGCAATCTGCATGACACACTCACAATCGTGTGACACTCCAGGGTCTGGCAGGAGCCATTCGCACACTTTTTCTTTTTTGGCTTTCAGCCAAAAATGGTGCACAATCACACGTTGCTCCAGGGCCCCATGTACACTTGCTGTGTGTGCGAAGCCTCCTGAGCTGTGGCAGTCGCGCTTCCTGCCCCAGCGCAGCCTGGGAAACTCCCAGACTGCACTGCAGAAGGAAGAGGTGGGGCTCTCGTGCTTCCTGCTTAGGAGCAGGCAGCTTGTGTGAAGCTTAAGCAGCGGGGACATGAGAGCCTCTTGCTGGAGGCTGCTCACGCAACCCCTGCACCCCAGTGCCGAAAAAAGGTAGTTTTTAGTTTTAGAAAGGGCCAAGGTAGTTAAAGTGCTGTAATTCTGGAAGGGCTCCCAAGGGCCTCCAGGAGTAGGAGAATCCTGCTATAGCCAAAACAAAAATGCCTATTAGGAGATCCAAAGAAGAGGCTGCAAAATGGCCTTAGGTGAAGTGGCAGTTTTCCAAGAAAATAAATGGTCTTTGTACTCCATTTCCTATCATATGCATGATGGTGAGATTATTAAATTAATGTGACCATCTTGTCTTCTTCTTTGCACATAGATTAAGATAGCAGGCTTGGGAAGGTTCTAGCCCAAGTGAAGTCCAAGAAATATTTTGTGAAGGGGGTACAGATCCATTTGATTTTCCAAACCTAGAGTGCAGGGTTTCTTGACCAGGGCTTCCTGGAATCATAAGGTCCCACAAGAGGTCGCTAGGAGTTCCACAAGAGTTCATTTTTTTTAAAAAAAACTTTTTATAATTTTTAAGTGTAATCATTTTTATGCACAGGTTCCCTGAGTTCTGAAAATTATTTCAAGAGTTCCTCCAGATTAAAACATTTATGAATGGCTGCTTCAATGCAAGCGCAATACTCAGCAGCAAGTGTATTACATACTTAACTAGCTGTGTCCGTCTTCATATGTTGCAGACAAGTGAGTCTCTTGAGACAGGGTCTTTCTTATAAAAGCTTATATTGCAATAGATGGGTTAGTCATTCATAAGGATGGCAAAGAATTTTTGTAGTTTCTAGACTCTCACTGAAAATATCTGTTTTGTATTTATGTAGAAATAAATCTGTAACTGTATTAATGAATGCAAGCCCACATTGTGTGTGTGTGTGTGTATGTTTGTATAAAATGCTCCCTGTGCAGAAAACAGCAATTTTTTTTTTTAGTATACTGGAATATTATTATCTGCACAAGAAACTTGTTTTCTGCACTAAAAAAAAGCACAAAAAAGCCATGCATATTTTTCGTACTGAATAAGTTGTGAACTGCTAAGATTCTCACCCATCTAGAATTCTCCTCATTAGGGTTTACCAATACTCAAGAAACTTAGTGTTCAACCATATTTTGAATATTTTCAATATCTTTTCCATCCCTACTCTAGACAGACTTCAGTCTTACAAGATGTGGCAGCTGCCACTGGTTCAGATAGTTGTAACAGTAAATATTTTTCCTCTGGAATTAAAAATACAAGAAACCTACTGCAACCTGCTAATGCAAGTGTGGAACTCCAATTGTGTGGGGTGGGGGGTATATCTTGTGACGGGATTTGAGGGGGTCAAAATTGGTCTTTGGACCTGTCTTGGTTCTCCATCCCTGTAGAAGATAAATGTTTGACCAAATCAGAAGCCTTCTCTCATTTTCCCAAATAGGACTTAGATGACCTCCATTTTGCCTGAATCAGATGTCCCCAGCACCTTGTAGACACCCCTTCTTTTTTATGTTTCTGCCTCTCTTGCTTTTGCCTGTGATCTGGCATTTCCAGCACCCTTCCTGTTTCTGATTGCTACAAAAGCCTTGTTTGATTTATGATAAATGTTAATTGCCTGTTTGCAGTTTTGAGCCTGTCCTAGTAAGTGCTCCAGGACTGCAAATGTTATGCTTGCATGAGTACGCTATGTTGTGAATATTATACATTAAAGCCATTGTGAGCTAAATGAAGCAGATAATATTGAATGAAATGTTTATTTGCTTGTTTGCTGCCAAACTCAAGTAAGTAAGTACGTATGTGAGAGTGTAATGTATGCATCCTGATAAATGAATTTTGGATAGCTTGCTTTATTTTTTTTTAAGTATACAATTCACTCTACTTTTCTTTTCCATTGTTTGGACATAATCCAACAGCATATTGTCATGAATTAGACTATGCATTACTATCCACAATTACTTGGAAGTAAGTTACTTTGGACTCTATCAGTTTGACTTCAGAGAAGATACAAGAGTGAAATGTTAAGACTGTGCATTCCTGGATTTGAATAGAAATTGGCTGAAATTCTACACAGACAGATGCCAGGGTCTGAAGGATGCATTTAACCCCCTAACCCACCAAAGACCCACTGATAAATTAGTTATTGCTGTAGCAGACTGTACTACCACTTTTTTAAAAAATAATATTTAAAGAATGTGTGCAAGGGTCATAAGCCTTATTTTCACAGGGAAATGCCTCCCCAGAAGCCTGAAGGAAGAGTGATTTTCTTTAAAAGCATGACCTGTTCTCTAACCATTGTATATGTGTAAAAAAGCAGGGCTTCAGGGGAGACATTGTTGATTTTGCTGCTGCAACTGCATTCACACACAAAAACAACTCATGGACTCATAGAATCATAGAGTTGGAAGAGACTACATGGGCCATCCAGTCCAAATCCCTGCTATGCAGGAACAACCATCAAAGCACTTCTGACAGATGGCCATCCAGCCTCTGCTTAAAAACCTCCAAAGAAGAGGACTCCACCACACTCCAAGGCAGAAATTCCACTGCCAGACAGCTCTGACCATCAGGAAGTTTTCCCTGAGGTTCAGGTGGAATCTCCTTTGCTGCAGCTTGTATCCATTGCTTCTTGTCCTAGGCCCTTTTTGCACGGCATTTTGGAAGCGAGAGGGTCCCTTGAGCATCACCTAAATGTGAGGAGCAGTCTGCATGATGCACTCCCATTTACTCAAGAGGCTGACGTGAAGCAGGCACAGATTTTTTCATTTTTGGCTTCAAGCCGAAAATGCTCCTCACTCACGCATCGCTCAGGAGCCTGGGGCATACTCACCTGCCATGCGAAGCCTCCTGAGGCACACTGGTCACGCTTCCTGCCCCAGCGCAGCCTACAATTTCCAGGCTGCACTGAAGAAGGAAGGAAGGGGAGCGGGCGGGGTGCTCATGCGAGCAGGAAGGAGCTGCGGAGCTGAAGCAGGAGGCTTGTGAAAGCATTATAGCAATATTATATATAGCAATAGCATTTATTTCTATACCGCCTATCAACTAGTGTTATCTAAGCGGTTTACAAAGTATTTTTTTTTTTTAGCTAATTGCCCCCAACAAGCTGGGTACTCATTTTACCGACCTGCGAAAGGATGGAAGGCTGAGTCAACCTTGGAGCCTGGCAGGATCGAACTCACAACCTTGTGGTTGCAGTACTGGCATTTAACCACTGCGCCACCAGGGCTCCTAGGCGTTCCTTCTAAGCCTTCTCACATGAAAATCCACAACCCAGCAGCGCCACCAGGGCACCAGGGCGTTCCTTCTAAGCCTTCTCACATGAAAATCCACAACCCAGCAGTGTTAAAAGGTAAGGTGCGGAAAGAGCCCCAGTCTCTGGAGCAACGGAAAACAAACCCACTCCCTTCTTGACATGACCACCACCTCCCCCTTCTTCTTCTCTTCCCTTGGCCTTCCCATCTTCCCCCTTTCAAAAACCAAAGTGTGATTGATCAAATGCCTTGTGTTTGAGGAGAATCATTCCTCCAGGAGGCTTTTGACAGCATGGATGTTTGTTTAAGAAAAGTGCACCCCCACAAGCCTTGTTTATGTGTTTAAAAATGATTTTGCTACTATCATTGTGGCAAATTCAGCAGAAGTGATAGGAACAGCAAAAAAACAGCCAAAGACAGGCACACTTGGCCCCAGAGGTACATACTATGAACTCCTACCTGGAAGTAAGCAACCTTGAATTTTATAGGACTGTAAAAGTTTCCCAATCCTGATTTATCATACAAGCATCTGCTGAAAGTGTTGCTGGTTGTTCTCTTGTTGATTAGGGCTCAGCAGACTGATGTTCCCACTCATCTCCCACAAGCAATCTCTGATGTGACTGTCAGAAGCAGGATTCATCTTGCAATCCTGCCTCACTTTGGACATCTGTCATGGAAAGAGGTGGAAAAGTCAGTCTGCTAAGCCCTGATTGGCAAGAGAACACACCCCTGTTGCTCACAGCAGCTGCTGCCTGGTAAGTCAGGACTGAGGGATTTTAACAGTTTCTACATATTTTAGGAACTATTGATTACATAGGGATCAGGAATATGAACCAGTTACGAATATATAAGTCTAGGCTATAAATTTGTAATTGCAGTCATGAATTCCATTTCTACATTAGAGATAGGAACTCTGTGCTTCCATCATTCTGTATTACCCCATTTACTCCAGCCATCATGGTCAATGGACTACAATTATGAAAGTTGTACCAGGTTTGCTTCAAACACTTAAAAATGTAGTCCTAGATCAGAATTAGCTATTCATGTTTTGCAGATGGTTTTCCTTTGTTTGTTTAAAATCATATGACCTTCTCAGGATCTCCCAAAAATTCTAACCCTGTTCATTCTACTAGGTTGATATTCCCCATCCCATGCACTTACCATTTATTGCAGAGCGTCATTCTGAATATGTAGAGGGAACATAAATGGAGGGAATTTTCAAGAGTGAAAGCTGTGACAGGAAAGACATGCTGCCTTCTGAAGTGCTCAAAATTATACCATAAGATAGCTGGAGTGGCAATGAGTGCTTCTTGTCCTCACTCTCATGCCTTCAGGGTAGCAAGGATCTTGAAAAAACACTGTGATACAGGGACAATGTGGAATGTTGTCCCGGCTGCCACTTCCAGGATCATATGAAGAACGAACTGGGGTGGCAACAACATAAAAAGCAAGGAAGAGGCATTGGTTAGGCAAGTCCAACTGTCTATCTCCACCTCAGATTCCGTTCAGACAAGTGCTTTTAAGAATGTTCCGTTCAGTAGTGATTAATTTTTTCTTGGAGAAGGATTTGAAAGCACACAATGGAGTTTTACAACAGAAACCAAACAGATGTGATCCTCTAGATTGTTTAGATATTCTCCTGAGAATCATGCATAAGTCAATCTGAGCATTTGAGGAGAAATAATGGAGCGTAAGTATTAGAAAACTGGATTTCAAAGGAGCTATCCAAAGTTTGAGGTAATATTTTCCTTGGATAGCTCATTTCAAGTCTGGAATAAAACCCAGAGTGAATTCACTGTACCCCCAACATGGAATCCATCAGCCACCCCTATAATATAAAGCAACACTCTCTGGTCTTTTCTTCAACATAAAGTGAATTTATTGCTAATATAACAACACATAGTAATGTCAGGCCCTATCCACATGGGGAGGTGTGCAACACGGGGAAATGGGGTGGCGCATGTGGAAATGGAGCTTACCTCGATGCGGGTAACTCTGTCACCATGGGGAGCAGCATGCGTTTGCTGCTCTACACGGCAGCGCTGTCCGGCGGCACCCGGCAGTGCCCAAAATGGCAGCTGGCAGCTTCCGGCGGCTCTCCGCCAATCGGAGAAGCGTGCCAGACGGAAGCCCACCCCCGGGCAGCTCTGCAGGAATGTGCTTGTGCACCCCTGCAATTCCACACGGGGCGCTGTGACGGGTTAGCGTGCGCATGTTTCATAAAGACCTCATGAAATGTGGTCTTTATAAATGCGCGGCACCACCCCTGCGGCCGTGCGAGGGAGGTTTGAGGTGTGGAACCTCCACATTTCTAACCGCCCTAGCGCACTCCACGATGTGGATGACCTCTGGGTGAGGTTGTCCTACCCCGTGTTACCCCATGTTTTCCCCTGTGTGGAAACGGCCTCAGACCCTTTCCGCACGGGGTAAAAAAAACGGCTTAGGGCGACCTCATCCGGAGATCGTCCACACTGTGGAGCGCACTAGAGCGGTTTGAATAGTGGAGGTTCCACACCTCAAACCGCGCTAGCGCGGCCGCAAGGGTTGGCGCGGCGCGTTTTTTAAAAACCACATTTTATGTGGTTTTTACGAAACGTGAGCACGCTAACCCGTTGCAGCGCCCCGTGTGAAACTGCAGGGACACGGTAGCGCGTCCCTGCAGAGCTGCCCGGGGGCGGGCTTCCGGCTGGCGCGCTGCCCTGATTGGCGGAGTGCCGCCGGAAGTCGCCGGCCGCCATTTTGGGCGCCGCCGAACGCCGCCGAAACTCGCCAGCGTGTGGAGCAGTGAACGCGCGCTCCCCGCAGGGACGGAGCAACCCGTTTTCAGGTAAGATCCGTCCCTGCGTGCGCTGCCCCGTTCCCCCGTCCCCCGTGTGGAAAGGGCAGTCACACAATCGGTCAGGAACTGTTCTTTACCATTAAAAAAGGGTTGTAAAGGCAATGAGGAACAGGAAGCAGAGCAAGACCTTTTTACATAGACATTTATTTTCAAAGAAATTTAAAGATACAGAAAAGAAAAAGGAAGAAAAAGCCCAAAGCTACTCTGAGATCACTGTTAAGTACAATGCCTATTTGGATGTGTGCAGCTAACAACACTGCAGGGGTGGGTAGCAATTTGGCACCCTCCAGGGGAAGAGACCAGTGTGGTTTTCAATTGGTGCTGGGCACCAGAATGCTGCATGAGAAGGGGGTGGAATCACAGAGTATTTAAGAGCCTGTCATCCCTTCACGTGCCTTTTTTAATCTTTGATTTTTGGGTTTACCAGACTGACTGGATTGGGATTAAGGTTTTGTTCTTGTGTTGAGTGGGGGCTGGTGGTGGCAGATAAGGGCCTCTGTTCTCATCCTGTCTCTGTTAGTCACTGCTGTTGCTTCATTCAATTCTTGTTGCTATTTCTTTTTGTTTCTTCTACTTTTGTTCATTGCTTTGCCTTAGTGCTTATTCTCCCCCTTTCTGTCCTCTTATACGTTTCTGCTATTTCCCTTTTTTGTCTTTTTTCTTTCTTGTGGGTTGATTTCTACTACAATACTTCATTATAATTATCAATTTACTTGGTTTTTATTTAGTGATCTACAGCTGCTGGGGTGTGTGTTATTGCGGGTGGGAACTTTTACCCACCACACAGCCTCCATGCTATTGTGCAGGGAAGTGAGAGAGTGTTTATATGAGTAGAGGTGTGTGTGTGTGTTTGTGTGGGGAGGATTGATCTAATTCTATTGCTGTGTTTTAGTAGTACTCCGTCAATTTACTTGGATTATTTCTGGCATGGTTGATTTTTCTTGCCACCTGATTCTATTGCTCTACTTTTATTTCATCTGTTTAGTTCAGCTGTTGGGATGTGTGTGGCTACAGGTGGATGTTGTTTTCCCATTGTGTAACCTTCATGACATTCTGTTGTTTCAGTAGTTTAGGGGTGAAAGAGTACATGTGCATGCAGATGTTTGTATGTGTGCTTTGCTGGGTTGATGTTGATAGTGTTCTAAGGGTTCTAACATCTGGTTAGAGTGGTGTTGGCAGAGCATGCAAGTGATTGTTTGGTGGGCTTTGAATGCTTAACACAGGTGATTAAGGGGAAGATTCGATGGAGAATGAGTGATGCGTTCTGCTTATAAGTGTCTTGATGTTTGATGAGGGGGTGCTGGCTGAAACAGAGTCATTTATTTTGGCCAGTTATTAGTGTTTCCGCTCCTCCCTTTCTTTGAAATCCCCCCACCCACTCTGCTAGTGTTAGTTGGTACATGTGTCTCCTGTCAGATGGTGTTGTCTTGTATACAAGCACTGGATAAGTAGCTGTGGGCTGAGGAGTCAGTTGTGACAGTGTTGAGTGATGAGGTGTCTGTGAGTTGGGAAATGTGAAGTGGAGGGTGATATGATTGAGCAGACTCCAGCAGGTGAGACTACTGATAAAACCTCATATTTCAGTGAGAGCTATGGCAGTAGCACTGTGGAGAGTAACTCTGCTTATTCTGTAGCTTACCCTTGGGTTGTGTAGAGTAAGCAAGTAGATCTGGCTTTGGGGTAGAGAATGTTAAGCCTGCTACCCTACAGACTTAGGAAGGTCCTTCACTTGTCACCATGCAGACTTATCCTGGATGTTATTTCCCCCAAATGGTATACCAAAGCCTTACATTCTGCAGTGGCCCACTGGTTCTCTAGGTGTGGGACAGCAGCCACTTAGCAGTACATATAGTTTTGGGGGCCATCCCTTCTGGAGAGTCTAATATGACACTTGGAGACCACTTGTCTTAGATCATGATTGAACAGATATTAAAAAGGGAGCATGTTGATGCGTTTCTCTACTCTTCAGGCAGTCAGAGAAAAGGAACTAGGAGAACATGGATGAAAAAGAAAGGGATACTGATGGGAAGAGGAAGACTGAGTGCACTTGGTGAAACTGTCTGTTGTTTCTTTATATATGCTGACACAATTGCAAGGGAACAGTCTTGGAGAGCATACTCACTCATCCACTACGTGGACCTCATCTACTGGGCTTAAGTTGATTTTGCAGGGCCTGTGTGGATGCTTTGTGATTACTCTTTTAGAGTGTGTGTTGTTGGATAGAAATGCTGTGACATTTGCCCCAGTTAAAAATGCATTTGATGAGCATGTGGGGATACACCTGGGGAATTACTTGGCAAGTCATGATGTAATCCCTAGGGGACAGTAAGGCTGAGTCATGGTAATATGAAATCATGGCAAGAGGTTGCATCAGCCATTGTCCCTAGCTGATGAGCTGTTAGCAGGTGTGTATAAAAGAGGTGAGCTCAGATAGGTTCTTTCTCTGACTCTCGCTGACTCTATGACACTGAAACTCTGTCCGAGCGAACCTCTGCCTGATGTGATGCTGAACCTATGACTGAGGATCTGCGTATCCTGTTTGTACAAATGTGTATATATTGGAACTTGAAGAATAAAAGCCTCCAGGTATTCTTGGATGATGACTCTGTGTGCTAGAGTTACCAATCAGTGGGTAGAGTGGGGTCAGTGCTGATGCTGTATGTTACACTCTGCTGCTGCTCATACTTGTTGCTGTTTTGATACTCTGCTGTGTGTTTTGTGCTTGCCTCTGGGACATGTTTTGCTCAGAGCACAGTGGTTACCGGGAGGATTTTGTGCTAGGTGCTGTAAAATCAATCCCCCGTCATGTGTGGCTATGAACCCTGTGATGAAGTGGGAAAAGGTACATTCTCAGATGTGAGTTAATATCATGAGCATGGTGAGGATGATCCAAGGTGGGAAACTGCATAGGGGATACAGGGTCCAGGAAGCTCCTTTTGGGACTTGTGTCAAGAGTCAAATTCAGGCAGTTTCCACAGGGCAAAAGAAGTTAGGTTGGGAATTTGGAGACTGCAGTTTTTGTAAGTGGCAGGATGTGTTGAAGGACCCTCAGATGCAGCAGGGTCCACAGGCTTTGAAGTTTATTTTTGATGTCACTGGTATGCTCAGTCTTGGCCTAGAGAGTGGGCCAGGGCAGGCTTGTTGATAGACTTGACCTTTTTTGACGTTTTTCTGATTGTTGTGGTGGTTTGATTTTGGGCTGAGGAGTTAGCAAATTCCTCTGTTCATGTTTGGTGTGATAACGTGATGACTTTCTATGTTATTAACTCCATGTTCTCTAGCTCTCTACAGATTATGTGCTCAGTTAGGGCTTTTGTTTTACAATGTTTTCACATTAGTATCTTGTCTACAGAACTACTTGTGGTTGGTGTGGATAATAGGATAGTTGATGCTCTTTCCCACAAACAAATGGAACACTTCAAACACTTCCTGGATACAGACTCTGGTTCTGTTCAGAGGGCCACAGACTTCTGGAGTCTTGGAGGGGTGAGGCTGTCAGAGTCATTAGCCCCCGGTACAAAGAAGAGTTATCAGAAGGGCGGGAGGGAATTTGAGAACTTTTGGAGGGTTGCGTTCAGGCATCTTGGTCTATCCCTGTTGATCACATCCTTCAATATTCTGTTTACTTGAGGGGTAAGGGACTGACTCCTCAATCTGTTTGGACTAAGTTGTCAGCTTTGGCTTTTGCAGCAAAAACAGAAGGGTATGAGAATACAATTTGTACCTTTAGGGTGTATAAGTTACTAGCATATATACTTGGTGTTGCCTGGGATTTTATTTTCTCATAAGTAATACTTGTTAGAAAGATTTGAGATCCTGCGTCTCTAATTCCCCAAACTTCCTTGTCCAGTACCTGTAGCTTTTCCCCATATTCCCCAATCCAATCTATATTCAGAGTTGTTAACATACAGAGGTTGGGTTTCTGAGGGAATACACTGCCCTTCTCCTTGCTGCTAGGCCTCATCTCCATAGCAACCAGCTGGCCTATTCAAGACAGACAGAGTTGACTGCTTTTCCCCATATTCCTCAATCCAATCTGTATTCAGAGTTATTAACATAGAGAGGTTGGGTTCCCAAGGGAATACACTGTCCTCCTCTTTGCTGCTAGGCCTCATCTCCATAGCAATCAGCCAGGCCCAAGAACTCTTTGGCTGAGAATTCTATAGCCCCCTCCCTAAACTGCAAACTCCAGGATACCACAGAATCTTCTCAGGCAGTTAATCATATGTGATCTTCTCCTCACACAGCCAATCATATCATTCACTTGACATAGCCAATCATATAAGGTCTTTACCTGACACAGACAAACATACATACAAACTTTGACTTTTGTACAGCAGATTAGTGGTTAGATTAGGGAATAGGAGTAACCAGCAGTACCCATTTTCCACAGAGATTCTTAAAGGCTTAGAGAATGTTTGGTCTACTGCTTGTAGTTTGGCTTCTGAATCCTTGCTTTTTCACACTGCAGCACTGACTGCATTTTTCAGGACATCACAGATTAGTGAGCTGTTGGTACTGGCCAAAGGAGACAACTCTGGGAAAGCTCTAGCCTTTGAGAACTTCACTTTTCCTGAACAGCAGGCAGTCTTGAAGATTAGGCAGTCCATGACTGAAGAGAAAAATGAAATGGTGTCAGTTAGATTTGGGCTGTGCACTGATCCCACATTGTGCCCACGTAGGGCTTCCCTGTATTATGTGTGGGCTAGAGGGTTAGGTCTGAGTTTTTGCCATAATATATTCTCCCCTCTCAACAGCTGCAAGTTTTGGAAGGTCACCTCTAAGGTTTTGTAGCTGTTAGGACTGCAAAGGGTCAACTTTAGTACAGATTCATTCCAAATTGGGGATGCCTACATGGCTTTTGCTGTGGGTTTTGGTCCACAGTCTATCCATTGCATTAGTCATTGCAAGTTGACAGAAGCAAGGAGGTATGTGCATCCTGTTAAGTTTTGATAGTGTTAGCACATGTAAACCACCATTACTGGGTGGTTGGCCAGGCTCAAAGTTGACATTTTGGGGTTCAACTGGGATTGAGACTCTTAGCCATTGTTGAATGGCTATGGAGAAAAGGCTTCTGGTATAGAAGCTTGCTGCCTCTTTTGTTTCAGGAGTGCATTGGCCTGATAGTGGAAAGGAACTAACAGATGTTTGTCCCTTGTCTACAGCAGGTTGTGGTGGAAGGGATATAAGCCTTTGCTATATACCTTCGGCACCCTTTTGGTGTAGAGTTGGGCTCCAGAACTTCCTCTTTAATGTCGCATAGTCCAAAGGCAGGGAAGGAAGCTAGAATGATCTCTTCTGAGAAATTTTATCTGAGCACAATCTGAATATTTTGATGTCAATAATCACAATAAGCATTTAGCTTAGGGTCATTATTCCACTTTATTAGCAAGATGCTTAGGTTAGGAATATAAATTATTGCTTGTTTCATTTCTCCACATGAGTAGGACAGCTTTAAAATTTTTCTGTAGTTACAAAATTCTACAACTTTAATTTATTTGCATTTTAGTTCCTTTTTTTTGCACAAAATGCAACATTTTTGTACAAAACAGATTATTTACTATTGCTTCTGCAGATGACTATTTTTTTCCAGTCTTGTATAGGAAGAAAAATAAACCTTGAGGCAGTTGACAATATTTTGAATGGGATGTCTTGTCATTTTGAGTCATCTTTTCTCATCAAAGATGGGAAAAATAAGTGATCAAATCCCACTGAATCAATGGATCTTCTGTAGTTGTGATAGTATATTAGTGATAATTGCATTACAGATGTGTTATTTTGGAAGAATTGCCTGACAAAATGGATATATTTATCAACACTGGGAAAATGCATGCAAAAAAGTGTATATCACACAAAAAAATAATAATCTAAGTTTGGAGAAAGAGGCCCAGATTTATGTTTATGGGAACTCGTAGTTTGTGACGTCCAAAATTTAAGGCTGGAAAAATGGAAAATTATGGGAAACATCTGTGTACTCCTAGTGTCAGTGCACTAGATTTCACTACAACTATGATAATAGTTGACTATCTATAGGACACATATCCACACACCCTAAGAGAGAAAGAGATAGATAGACAGAGAAAAAGAGAGAGATAAAGGAGAATGTGTTGCTTTTCCATGAAATACTTATGTCTCCAAAAATATAAGCTATCTAAATGAAAAGGACAGTCTCATTAGTATGATACAGCACTTAGGAAGAATGACAGATCTCCATTTCATTTGACTAAGTTCACCTAATGCCCTTTCCTTCTTTAAGTGTCAGGCATTACTGCATAACTCATAATGTACTCTTTGCCTCACCTCTCGTTAGAGACATTTTGCCTTGAGGGACTGCTTCCAAGTAAATTCATCACAGGAAAGTATCAGCAGTGACACATCATCTATTGCTTGGTATGATGAAGGACTGCTGACTGTAATCTTAGCAACTTCCTGACGGTGTCATTACTGACTTCCCACCACCTGCAGACAAGCTCTGAAGCTTGAGTAAAAGGCCTAGTAAGCACATCTAATAAAAGTTAGGCGAATAAGGGATAGAATTTGCTTTCTGGCATCTGCTATTTGCCAATAGTCCAGCCACAGAGTGAGCACAAAAGATCTAGGAATAAAAGTTTTCAATGCCCAGCCCTAATACTGTTATTATTACATGCAAAAAAGTCCCACTGAAAACAAGGAGTCTCATCTTTCATTCTGTGACCCTTTATTTCTATGTGTTACTATCACTGCTAGAGGTGCCATATCAGCACACCAGCACATCATGAGCATTGATCATGGGGAATCCTGAGCATGCTAATGCTGCACTTACAGAGATAGCTGGTCACTGGTAATGTTGGCTGAAGGATTCCAAGAACTGAAGCCCAAACTTTTAACTTTTTCAAGCTATGCTAATTTCTTTAAAGGCTTATTGCTATTTCTAAATGGGGAGAAGAGTTCTGGGGCTATGGTGACAGCAAATTGAGGTCCCATAGGCCACATGTGGCCCACAAGGTGCACTTTCCCCACCCTTCTGTAGGGCTCCCAAGGTGTCTTATCCTATCCCCCACTCCCCAAAAAAACTGGAAGTACAATTTCAAAAACTGGAGATTTTTACATGGAGGTTGCTTATGCAGCCCATACTGGGAGACTTGGCCCCAGACATCGAAATGTTCAACATACCCAGGGTGTGGCTATTTTTTTAGGCTAGGTCACTCAAATGTCAGATGTGCTGGCAAATCAAAGTGAAAATCTCAAGACAAATTCCCAGTATGTTTTCTAGTGGTGCCTACACTACACTGGCAGTCAGGTCCCACAAATAAATATGAAGAAACTTGTAATTTTGGTAATCTCTTCATCAAAAATGAACAGAAATGAAATTGTTGTTCACGGATAGGGAGGAACATGAAGATGCTGAAAGTGTTGCCTTTGCAGCATTTCCTATAGGTGGATAGAACTGATCATTCACTGGGGCTTCACAAGATTATTACTGTAGCTTGAAAATCAGAATAATGGTGAGTCTACCCTGGGTGTTAGTCAAGATGTTGAAGAAGTTATAAAAGATGCTGGATCCTATCCTTGAAGTTTGGATTAAGCTGAGAGTTGATTCATCATTCATCACATCAAAGTCACCAGCTGCCACTGTGAAGATTATCCTGGATATGATAATCTTTCATTCACTCAACTGATTTTAAGAGGACTAAGAGCTGTTACATAATCCACTCTAATCTTCTTATTAATGTGTATGCAAGCATTATGTGCTGATTTAAGAACATATAGAATTGTCTTTGGTCCATCCATCTCAGTATTGCTGATTTCAGGGTTGGGCATCTTGTCCAGTGTTATCCTATCAGCTTCAGCCAGTATAGTCAAGAATGAGATTTAATGGAACTTGTAATCCAATAGCATCTGGAGAGCTACAAGTTCTCATTCCTGAAGTATGCTACAAGTGGATCTCAGTGGCCCAGTGGAAAGACACTGAGAAGTGTTCTTTCTGTCCTCTACCTAGAACCATCATCCTTTCATCTTATGTGCATTAAACTTCTCCAACCTGCTTCTGTGATTGCCAAGTGTACACACAGAACACTGTCCAGGTCATCTCCTTTTTTTCCCCAGTGTATTTTTTATTGAAATATTTTCAAATGCATGATAGAAGTACACAAGAAGGTTCTCAGTTACATACTGTAATATTTCAACAAAGAAGCAGAAAAATGAAAACACAAGAAAAGAAACACCAACCATGTTAAGAATAAGTTTCTATAAAAGTTGACCACATGTCCAAATGTAAGTCCATTTGTAGATTTCTTCTGTACATCATTCTGTCAGATGTTGCAAGCATTGCTAGATCCAATGAACCACAGGTAGAGAAAAGTTATATCTGTAACTTCAAAGTAAATAAACAAGAAACAAAAATTAAAAATAATAAACCTCACTAGGAAATCCATGGAGTTTATTTTTTCTTTTCTTTTTTTTTTAAATCTTTCTGCATACCACTGTAAGTAGGGTGTTTTATATGTGGGAAACAGAGAAACTGTCAACATTCTGTGCATGCAATGGACAGTCACATAATTACTTTGGCTTGCAGAGATGGTAGGTATGCAATGATGCTTGAAAGCACTTGTGTGGCTCAGCATAGGAATGACAATTGCTAGCTCGTTCCTATTAAGTTTATTACTGACACTCATCATATTGTTCGCTTACTTTAAAAACAAACCTCTTGTGCTGTTATAGGTATGTTTGTAGTAAATGCTCTCATTAAATGCAAAATCTCTGCTTTTGAATATTAAAAAAAGGATGGTTGACAGTTGTCATTAGAAAGCTAGTTTCCACAGGGAGAGTGGGGAGAAACAAGAGACAGAGTTGATTTTGCTGCAGCTGTTTGCAGTACATCACTGCCCTTACAATCAGTTTTTAATGGTAGAGAAGAGTTCCTGATAGACTGTGTGACTGACATGGTTATGTTTTGCTATTGTGCTTCTTTATTAGCTATAATTTTAGCTTGTGCTCAAGTTGAGATCCGCTAGTGCTTCTTTATATTACAAGGACGGTGGGCGGTTTCCCTGCTGGGTATGTAGTGAATCTACTCTGTCCCCCCCGCAAAAAAAAATCTTGAAGTGAGCTATTCAAAAAGAACCTTATCTCCTGAATCAGTTCAGCACTTTGGATAGCTCCTTTAACCCAGAGTAGATTCAACGCACTCCTGATGTGGAAGCTACCAGCCACCCTGGCTTATTTTTTAATTTGGCTTGATCATTCCTTAAATCCTCTTCAGGCATTCTTAAATATGTCTACTCAGTTCATTAGAAGGGGAGCATACTAATTTATTTTGCTTAGCTGTGAAGTCCCCTTCATAGACTTGTCTACCCATGAATGCTCTTTATGTGATCCAGAATGCAGGAAAATTGGGGTTGTGCTCTCCCATGTATAGCCTGTGTGGGTAAATGAGTTTCCTGTCTTCAATTTTCTTGTTTTTCATGTGAACAAAGTAACTACAGAGGAGGGGGTATCTCATGCCCCGCCTTCACATGTTAGGTAAATACCCCTAACTACTCTTGATTAGCATCTTTAATATGTTGTTTTCGGTCAGTCAATGCATGTTTTACTACATACATTGCCTTTCCTCCTTTCTCTTTCCCGGAAACACCTTCCACTCTCCACTCAATGATGCCTTATTCTTTTTCGGTGTAGCAATTTCTTCATATGACAGCTATGAGAAAAATATGTGGTTCTGGTGTTGCAATGCTGCCTGACCACAACCAGAGATTTTTTTTATTTTTTTTTTGCTAATATTTTCCAGCTGTCTCTGAGTATGGTTCCTGTTTGTCTGTTTGTCTGTTTAGTTCAATAAATCACAATCAAGGCCAGGTCACTCTCCGCTTTCTAATCTTCTTCAGCAAAACAGCGTATTATCTCTGTCATACCAGTCTTAGCTTCGTGCTGGGTGGGTTAAATGTGAGGGCAGCAACAGCAGCTTACTGTGGAGGTTGGTTCTTTAGCACCAGAGTGAAGCGCAACAGCTTGGATTGCATTTTCTGTTAACAGCTTAGTGATGCAGAACGATTTTTCATCTCAGAGGAGTGCTTGACTGTCGACTGATTTTGCACAGGCTTCAGTTAATGATATGAGCTAATGACCTGAAATAAGATGTAATGTCAAGAGCTAGCATCAGGCACAACCTCTCTGTGTTTCCAAAATCTCCATTTTCATTGCTACCATCATGACTGGCATGACAATAAACTATGCAACTTTCATGAGACTATCTTATGAAAAACATTACTTGTTTTTTTTTTAAAGACAGTCTTATTTTAATGATGAGAGTGTTAGAAATAAAGGAGGGTGCCTTTTCACTAGATGGACTTGTAGTCCGTTCAGCTCAGTAATATCTACACAGATCTGAGATGTGTGAGGAATTCAACTTTTTAATGGATTTCTTAGGGAATAAAGATTAGAAATCTGTTTTATGACATATGCTATCTAATTTTCTTAGTAGACAACATCCATTTCCTGTTGAATCCAAGTTCTCCTTTCCTCCTCCTCTCAGGGAAACGTGTGTAAATAAAGTAATACACACAATTCAACAGAGTGTGTCTTCACCATGCATGAATGTGTGCACATATAACCGCATGCATATGCACTTTTCCATACACATACGTTGCCTTATTGTTTGCCATCTACATGCCCTAGACAGGGGTAGTGGGGGTAGTAGTGATGACAAGAATCTCAGAATACCAGAATCTCAGACAGGAATTTTCCCACACATATCTAGAGAGATGTCATGGGCTAAATCTAGAATCATCTGCATCCAGACTAGGTGCTCTGTCATGGAATTATTGCCATTCCCCCATGGTATACTCTCAACCAGCATCCTGACGTTCAAGCCTTCCTCTGTGATGAGAAGATTCAGTTTTTTCTCATCAAGTCTCATAAGGAGAGAGGGGAGAAAAACTAGTTTCATACAGAGTATTGAATCTAGCAGAACTCTTTTCCATTGCTACTTTTAGTTCCTTTCTGAGTCAGCTACTATAATGGATTACAGTGATGAAACCAATAATGTACCAAGCTGTCCATCACTCAAAGTTTTGTTTGTTTGAGAGGGAAAAGAGAGACAACATGGAAGTTTTAAACACTTCTTTCTCTGCATTACCTTGAAACTTAGGTTAGAAAGACAACTGCTTTTTAAAAATAATTGAAGCAGATATTTTCATAGATATGTGGTAAAAATGTGTGGATCCAGGTGAATAGAAACTTAGGAAGATCCATACTAGAGCCCTCTAAATGCCTATCTAGTCCATCATCCCATTCAAAGAGCTGCCAACCAGTTTCAAATGACACTCAAAGGCATACTGTATTCATAGTGACTATTATCAGTGTCTGCCCCTTTCTTCATAAATTTGCTATACCAATTCAGATACAGGAATTGATGCACAATAACTTACATTTTCAACAGGAAGTGTACTATGATGATGGCTCAGTGATATATAAAATGTCTCAAGTAGTGACAATATACTCAAAAATTCTGATGAAAAATGTGAAGGCTTAAGAGGGTTTCTCCTACTGTAGACTGGGTTGTAGGAAATAAAATGTACTTGAGATCCTGACACTCTTTTTGGTGACTATATTAAAAGGAAAAACAGGTAAGGATAAAGAGATTTTGTTTTTCATGTGACAGTAGCAGTTATTTTGGAATTTAGGAAACTGAGGAAGTTCCAAGACTAAAGGCATATGGGATGCCAGTCAGACAGAATATATGATTTATAAAGAGAATGTGAATATAATCAATGTTTGACAGTTATTGGTCATGATCTATGTACTGTTGGAACAATACACAAAAGAATTCAGTGAATGACTTTTCTTTATTATAATGTATTTTTATTGCATTGCTTTGATATCAAGTTTCTAAATGCATATTTCAATACTGTGGGAAACCACCATGTTTCATACGATATTTCCTTCGTAGCAGGTACAAGCACCACTGATGTGTTCCATGAGTGTAGGTGGGCTTAAAAAAAGGAGGATAGGATATGGGTAACAAATAAGTCTTAACCAAAACATCCCTGAGATCCTGCAAGTAAGTTGAAATTTTGTGTGCTGGGCCTGATGGGCTTAAGAGGGCTCTATAACCATGTTCAGCTGAATGTCCTTATAGAGCCCCTATGCACAGGGACAACTGTAAGTTTGGATTTCTGCTTATGGGGGCTAGCTTAATTCTGGGTGGTTGGCTTTTTGAAAAGGGGGCTTACACACATGCTCTCATCCCCTTCCCCATGTTTAGCTTTGTATATGTTCATGTAAATGCCTGGGAAGGCCTATATTCTCATTATAATTATCAACCTACAATTCAAACAATCTTATTACTTTACTTTAAGACTCTGTGTGCCCCAATTCTAACCATGTTCACTTTGAAACTGATTTCAAATAATTATACTCTTTTTGCTGGCTAAAATAGGTACAGTATTCCCAAAATGTCCCCATGCAATATGTCCAAGATGGGTAAAGTTGGTCCCTCCACGTATTGTTAGACTGAAAATCCTATCAGCCCTGGCAGCATAACCAAAAGTGGTGAATTCTACCTTTTTCCTTCCCCTGCAGTGTTTTATAATCAACAACAGTTCTTTCAAATTTTACAAAACTGACGCAACCTGGGTTCAGGGTAACCTCATGTTATCTATATGCATTCCATGGGAAATCTGAATAAATGAGTTAATCTTTGAAAAGAAAATCAGGATGGTTAATTTTGGGATTTCTTTTAGCATGAATGTGTAGGTGATGGTTGTGATGGTGGTAGTGGTAGTAGTAGTAATAGTAGTTTATTATTAATGCTTGAACAAAAGGTCATTTGTATACAAAACAAGTAAGTACAGTTAAAAAGTACAACATGGAGTAAGCAGCATATAAATCTATCACACTTTTAAATATTCAGAAGGATTAAAACACTTTTAATACAAATAAAAATGCTATGATTAGATAAGAACATCTCCATAAGTACAAACTGGATTTTTCACTGTTGCTAAGACTAAAAAAAGAATCCTTTCAAGTTACAGTATCAGTCAGTAAATAGAAAATGTTTTCTATAACACTATGAACATGTTAGCAAGACAGAATAGATCCCAGAAATTTCATTCTTGCTTCTGCAAGTAAAGAACAACAACATCAACAACAAAAATAAACAATGATGCAAATAGTTTCTGGAGCCCCACTAATATACAAATGAAGGGCCAAAGATGTGTTAGAATATCTGCCATTGATCATAGCTGTAGGCGTGGTCTGAAAATGAAGGGCTATAAAAATCTTGCCTAAGTTTAGGGAATGTAAGCTTTGCCACATAAATAGCCTTTTGATGGTCAGATTTATAGAGTTTATACTATTTTGAGAAACAGGGGCACCATAGAAAAGCTGGGCAATGATTTTGCTATTTTCATGTTTCCAGAGAATGAAGGATGAGTAAAGATGTATCCACCTCTATTCTTGCAGCTAGATCAATTGCAACAGGCCAGGCTGTGTGTACAATGGTCATAAAATGCATTGTGATTGGATAAGACAGGCTTATGACAATGACTAAGGTCCTGCATTGCATTTGTAACTATGTAAATGTAATTACAGATTATTTAAGGGATCAACTCCTGGGACACTTGAAGCCACTCAAAGCAATAGAGGTCTGTGGAGCAGGCAAGTGAAATGCTTCAGGATTTCAGACTTCACACTAATTGGTTCAAAAAAAAGCATACAAAAATGCATGCAAAAGAAGAATTCAGTACAAAGATCTGTATATAAGGGGAAGTTGTGTACAATCATACTTGTACAAGTGGAAATCCCACACAGAATTCGTCTGCTAGGAAAAACTGTGCAGGGAAATACATGTGCGTTTTCATGCTTCACAAACTAAAGTAGAAACTAGACAGAATGGATTTCTGGCAGGATGTATGGGAAGGTGACCAGAAATAAACTGATTTGTCCATTCACACATTATCAATGGCAAACGTCTTCTGAGTAAAACTTGCTAAGAGAACCTTATGATAAGGTCACTGTAAGTCAGAGTCAACTTGAAGGCACATAACAACAGGAGCTCATATATGCAACTCTATTAATTTTCCTCTGACTCATTGAAGCTTGCTGTGAATAGGTGTAAATGATGTAATAATGTCCAGAGGAAGAATTGGCTTAGAAATCTCATTTGAACAGTTCACGCTCACCACCAAACATTGTGTATTTTGTACTTACGCTATGAGGAAGTGTAGATGCTTCCCCCCTCCCTTTTTTTGTCTTGTGTATGCCGCAGGTAGACTCATTTACATACAGTTAGAGGGGTTAATGAACATAAAGTCCTGGCAGTGATGAGCTTTTGATGACTTTTCTGCTGATCTTATTGTTTTTTTTTTATTTCCAAGCAAAAATTTGTTGGGGAAATGATGTAAATGGACCATAACAATAACACATTAATGGATGGAGCCCTAGGTATCCATTTTTATATAATATATCTCATTTAAACTAGGCATTTGAAAGAGCTGTTGTGCCTGTTTGTGAAGAGTGTTGGAAGGCATAAAAATTTTGCAAACATTTGATTTTTCTGTCCTTAAAAACAAAGCCTACATTGAGATAAATATACATGATTTTGTTCCATTACTAATCCTTTATCCTTGTTAGTGGAAGAAAGAAATGGAAGCAATTGGTGTGTATGACGAATGGGTCTGGGTTAGAAATGGGAAAACTTGCCTCCCTCTGGGTGTTGTTGGACTATAACTCTTACTACCCTAAGCTACTGGCTGGGGCTGATGGGAGTTGGAGTCCAAATGGAGTCCTCTCTCTGGTCTATGAGTTTTCCTCATTACTTTTTTCCCACTTCTTAAGTGGTCATTTCCTGAATCGCTTTCAATTTGATGCAGACTCGATTATAGCTGAATTTATATCAGCTATAATCTGATTTTCTCTCTCTCTCTCTCTCTCTCTCTTTCTCTCTCTCTCTCTCTATCTCTCTATCTATTTATCTATCTCTCAGATAGATAGATAGATAGATAGATAGATAGATAGATAGATAGATAGATAGATAGATATAGATGTAGATATACAGATACATTTTCAGATATATATTTATATATCAGGACATGTAGATTAGTTTCTGTTGTACAAAGGCCATTTCCACACCAAAACTCATTGCTGCAATGATCTGTGGCAATCCCAGCATGGCCAGTGCTGGGATGGGAGCGGTTTTGCACCACGTCCTCCCGCATGTGTCCCTCAGCAGCAGAGGAGTAGTGCAACTAACACTGCTACACCCTCCACCTTACACTGTCCATAATGGCACGTTCTCCCTGTCCTTTCCCAGCCCTGTGGCACCTGATTGGTCACCCTTTTTCTGGGGCTTTTTTTCCAACTAGGTGGTGTCAGATGCATCCATGCAACAGGAGCTGGTGTGATTGGGAACCTCACTCCATCAGGTAACAGGTTGGTTGCGCAAACAGAGGTCAGTATCACGCTTTTTCTGGTTTTGACATAGAAAGCAATGCAGGTGGGTTAAGGACAGTTGGCAGCGGGATAGCAATGGGTTGCCCATGACATCATGTGATAACACAGCTCCTGGGATCGTGATCACCTGTTACTGTGGCAGGTTGACATTGCTGTGCAGAAATAGCCAAAGATATTGAGTCTATAGCCCTATTCAGGGCTACCTGGTCCCACTGTCCTCAGAAAAACCCCTCTGAACAAATATCGCGAAGAAAAACACCATGATATGTTTGTCTTAGAGTTGCCCTAAGTTAGAAATGACTTGAAGGAACACAACAAAAGTCCCACCCTCTCCCTTATAGATATATTTTGTGTACAAAGTAATGAGTCTAAAGAGGAGAGTTTCTTCTATAAATGGAGGTTCTTCACACAGAACATAGGATAATCAGAGTTCTGACCTCCTTGGGTAGATAAATCTCTCTCCTTCAAATGTGCCACTTTTCAGGTGATAACAGACAGTGCAGGGGTGACTTCCTCATATTTGAGTAAACATAGTTAAGAACAGTTGAATGAAGCTAAATTTTTTCACAGACTGTGAAAAATAATATCTGATTTACCTTTCTTTTCTTTTTCCTTTTTTTTTTTAATTGCTCAGTGATGAACAATCAGTTTTCGTTGTTACTTCACTGTCAGTCCAAACACTGATGTGGTATGACTTCTGTTAGCAACTAATGGTAAACTAATTTATTCTTTCTGAGTCTGCATTACTTTTGCATTTGTTTGCCAATAAGTCCATCTCTTCTCCTTTCCATGTTAATCTGCTGTTGCTGCTGTTTTAAGAAAAGGGCTGCATGGAATTTCATATTTAAGTAGCTGTGTTTTTTTTTTCAAATGTATTTTTCTCTCAAATATGCATACTGAAATAGATTTCCTCTCAAACTACACATTTTCATAGTATTTGGATGGTTGCTTTTCAGTCATGGAAAGTATAAAGAAGTATAATGTGCACGAATTACTAAATTTGAATGCACTCAACAGCCTAGGATGTGTAGATCAGAAGAGTTTATATCAAAATTTACAAAGAGTGAATTCCTTAAGCATCTCATATTGCAATTTTAGAGATTTTAGAGTTTTAGAGGTAATGTTCTCATTTCTTACGCATTTATATTGACATCCCAATCACAAAAAACTAACCTTCCATACACATTAGTTGCTTTTTGGGAGGGCAGAGGGAGGGTACTGCTGTGGAGTTCCCTTTTGCTTCCTTACAACATGGACAACTATCATTATCATCTAAAGACAACACTTAATCCCAAACAGAGTAGAACCATTCAATCAATTGAATTTACATGAACGTTAACTCACCAGCTTCTCATTGATGATCCAATGAGTCTAGCTGGAACTGACAATTGGATTTCAGTCCTAAGTTGGTATATTAATTCATCCAACTAATAATGCACTGCAATATTATAAACTGAGTGTTAGATGATAAAGAATTTCTACTTTGGCTTCAGATGGTGACAACATATTTCAGGGGCTAGAAGATTAAAATAATCTCCCTTTCTGTAGGTGAAGTGAGAAGCCACTTTGGAGAAAGTCTTCCATCATCACAAGACTCCTCATGACAATGGCATAAAGAGATGCTGCAATCATAATTGTCTGCCTTTATTGCTCTAATGATACAGAAAGTAGACTAGTGATGTTCCAGGAAAAGGTCCAGTGTGAACTGTGGAAATTTTTAGCTAGCTTTCAATGCAATTCCTATTGATTGCTTTGAGATATGTGACCTAACCACCTTTTTTCCTTTTAATGAATTGCTTCTTTCTGTGTGCCTGTTTTGTTGATACTGTTTGGCAACAATTTTATGTGGCAATAGTTTGACATCTATATCTAACATCATCTCTTGCTCCCAGATGTGTTTGTTGAGTCGAGGCACATAAGGTGACTGTCCAACTATGGATAGCAATTTAATTATTCTTTAATTAATTTATATCCTGCTTTTGTCTCATAGGAGACCCAAAAGCAGCTCAGACCACACATTAGTAGTAGTAGTTTTATGAATGCTTGGGCCATAGGCCATTCGCATACATAGTTAATGAAATCAATAAATACAGTGTCAAGATGCAACAATATAAAACACAATAATATAAAAATGCAACATAAAAAAACAGCATATAAGTCTTACAAGTTATAAAAAAAAAGAGGCATCCAATACGATTAAGATACATTAAATATAAACAGCAATTCTAAAATTAGAGAAGAGCATCCCCAGAACAATCAGCTGCAATATCGGTAACAAATCTTGCCCTAATTTTCATTGCTGGCAGAGAAAAAAGAGGAACCTTGTGGTCTACCATAGAGTCAATGTCAGACTGGAGACAGAAGATATTTTCTAAAACTGCATTCACACAGAAACAAAACAGAATAGCTCCCAAAAATTTAGTCCTCAATTCAGAATATAATGAACAAGTAGTCTAGCAAATTCTCAATTTCTGGGACCCCACAAATACATAAATGAAGGGCCAACGGGATATGAAAATATCTGCGATCAATCATGGCTGTAGGCATAGTTTGAAAGTGAAAGGCTATAAAAGCTTGCCTAAGTTTTGAGTATGTAACTTTGTCAAGTAGACAGCTCTTTGGTGGTTGAATTTATAGAGTCTGTATCATTTAGAAAATTTGGAGTAGTTAATAGCCTGTCTGCCCAGTTGGACATCATGGTAAAAAAAAAAAAAAATCACAAAGATTCTCTTATGCACAGAATGCATAAAACCAAATTATGATTTCAAATAGGCAAGGCATTAATACTGATGCACTTTAGGCCAGAAGATATGCATGACTATCATCGACAGGCAGATAATATTTTGAGAACAATGGACTTTTCCCAAGTATTTTTCAAGATAGCTGATAAATGCTTATCCGTTTCAGAAATGAGATGAATCTCTTCTCCATCATTTCTTTGTTTCCTTTAGTAGAACTTCTTCTTAATTCTATTTCCTTTCTTATTTTTCCTCCTTATGTCACTCTCAATTTTGGTCTATTAGGCTATAGTGGAGCATATATAAATTTCCTCATTCAAACTTGAATTCCATCATGTCTGAGTTCATGATTTCATGAACAAATCACATGAATCACTATAACGATAGAATTAAAATACAGTGTTGTGAAATGAAACTAAGGACAGTGAGAGCAAAAAAAAGGAATTGAAATGATAAATAATGGAATGGCATGAAAAGAGATGTGTGGAAAAAAAGGTGATATGTTTCAATATTCAAGAAAATAAACAAGAAATAAGTAGTTTCATCTAAACTTCACTTTGATTATCAAGGCTACTGCAATAGCATCCAAACAGAGGGTTTTTGAATGAAAGACACATTTTTCCCCAATGTGTTCTATAGATTTACAGAATGCTAGCAAATTTTCTCATCCTCAGTGAGAATAAGTTGATATTTTTGTTCTCAAAGGAAGCAACAAGTAACTTTTACATTCTTCTTCCAGCTACATCATTTTCAAAGGATATTCACAGTTCAAAACTTGTTCTACATAAAAGTAACACACATTTTTTTTTGTACAGGAAACAGCTGTTTCTCAATTTTTTTTCCATAAAAACTACTATTTCTTCTCAGAAAACTTATTTTTGGCACATCAAAAACTGTTTCTACGTGGAACATGTTGCAAAATACACACATACATACATAAGGTGCAAATTTTGTGCAGAATAAATCATGAACTGTAAAGATTCTCTTCAGTCTAGGTTTATCATGATTTTCCAACACTCAAAAAAATTTCAAATATTCTTTCTATCCCTATGAGAAAGGTAATCAACAGCACCCCAGTTCTGTTGGGATCAGATTCTGTCAGTACATTTCTCTGCTCATTTACATCTCTTCCAATTGTAAATGAATGGAATGCGTTCACATGGTTCTTCAGGACCAGTTTTGTATACTCTGTTCTCATTTAATACTACTAAAGTTATCGAGTTTTGAGGTGCTTTCCCACTCTTAAGGATCTAATTAGCTGTTAAAGAGAATTTGAGATGGCAAGTTCAGTTCAGATTTGCCATTGCTACTGGGTAGCAGCTGAATCAGCTAAACCAAAAGGAGATGATCTTTGCTGTGAATATTTGGTTCTGCTCTAGTTTTAATTCGAGCTCTGAAGGTTGGGGATTTTCTTTAGCAGTTTGAAGTTTGTATATAGATGGATGCATTTCTACCTTCCCCTCAGGACTATATTAGAATTTTAATCTCCTAAAGCAGAACCTCCAGAGCATGAGCTATCATCATTAGTACAATGAATGTACTTTTAAAGAAGAACTGATCCACATGTTAATACAAGGTGTGATGGAGAAGCAGCAAAAATATTCTATCCTATTAGAATTTACTTGCCTGTGAGCAGATATCTAAATGCCCTGAATGAATATACGCTTTCACAATATTTGCAAATCACCATTGCAACTGAGAAAATACACATATTTACCGGTATTAACGCTGACAGGCAAGGAACAGCCTACTGTTGAACTACATGCTGTAGATAAAACTGTAGAATCTTTGAAGAGTGATTCAACTCTTTCTTTCTTTCTTTCTTTCTTTCTTTCTTTCTTTCTTTCTTTCTTTCTTTCTTTCTTTCTTTCATGTGTGCTGGGGATAACAATAGAAATATATTTGGATTCACATTTCCCCACAGGGATAGCCATTTCACACTTCCTGGTATGAAAAGTGGAACAGAATGCAACCTGCTTTGGAAATCTGTCAGTTTCCAAGGCTTGGCACATATAGGGGTGGGGGATAGTAAAGTATGCTCATTGTAAAACATCATAATTAAAAATGCACAGTATGTGTGAAAACACAGTAAAAGCATGCTATAATAAAGGAGAGTTGATGCATGCCAGCAATCCATATAGCTTGGGAAATGTGCACTTAAAACACACACAAGCGCAAGCGCGCGCGCGCACACACACACACACAGGGACAGATTTTGGCCTGTAAAATAAACCAACCACAACCAAAACCACTATCACCAGAGAGAAGTGGGAATGGACTGGACTCGGGGAGGATAAAGGAAGAAGCCTTTGGATGGGAACTTGATAGCTACAGCCATCCTTAATCTGGCTAAACTCAGTTTGAAGAAGCAGATACTGGAAAATATCCAATAAATTCCACAGATAAAAATGGAGGTACATCACAAGTTACTCCAAAATGTTGTTTTATTATAAACAAAAAAGAACAGGCATTTTTCTCATTTTGATATCATCCTGACATCTCTCCAGTTTCTTCTGTATGTAATCTTACACTGTCAAACTTTAGGGAAGGAGAGAGGGAGAAGTGAGTGGGTAGGTTGTTACTCCAAACAGTAGTTGAGTCAGAGGTCCACCCGCAATGCCAGTGCTTCTGTGAAACAGTGGGGAATATTAGCTCAAAGGTGAGGCCTTCAAGTGGGGGTAGGGTAACCTAGCAGGATCTTTTATACCTGAATAAATTCTAATTCAGGGACACCAATGGGAGATCCAAAGAATGTTTTATTTTATTGGGGGAATTAACAATCACATGCACACAAAAATCTAAGCAGTCTTACAATCAGACAAGGCTAACTGAAAGAAAAGGGAGGAAAGATTGGATAGTTCAGGTGCTATTGTTTCTGAAGGTCAGATCATTGAGCAACATTTGCAAGCTCATTATCACCGAAGCTTTCCTATGACCTGGCTGTGCCCTGACGTCCTGTCTGACCTACTTTGTCATCACATGTGTTTAGGCAGTCCACTTTGCCATCATAGCTTTTCAACCATAGCAGTATAAAATTTATATTTAATGCCAATTAACTGATATTTGTCAATTATACCATATCATGGTGTGGGGCTGTATGGCCTGGTAACAAGGTATAGCCACTACTCACTAAAAGATATTGCCATGGGAAGGCTCCAGCCTTAAGAGGAAGCTTGGCTTTGTTTTTGTTTTCATTGTCACTGGCTGATGAGCAACATGCCATACTTCTAGAGAGCTCTTATCTCCGTTCCATCCATGGACTTAATTCTTCGCTGATTGTATCTCAAAAGGAGCAATAAATAATTTTAGAAATTCTCTTCACACTGAGAAAAAAGCCTTTGAAAACTGCATAGTTTTGAAGCCTATTTCCATTTTGGTACTTATTCTGCACCGAATTCACAGATGGTTGTTTTGCACTGAAGACAGCATTTCAAGGTAGGAATATTATTTTACCTGAAGAAAAAGTGGTTTCTTATGCATAAAATTCTGCAGGGGCTTTTGGTACAAAATAACCACATACAAATTTGGTGCCAAAAGTCCCAAATTGCAAAGATTCTTGTCAGTTCAGGGTTCTTCTCATCAAGTTTTTTTGACACTCAAAAAACATATTTTCAACCATATTTTGAATATTTTCAAATATTATTTCCATTCCTCATCTCATTCCAGAAAGAAACAAATTGACCAATGACCAAAGAACAATTGATTAGAGAACAATGCAAAAGAAGGTGTTTTTTTTTAAAAAAAAAGCATTAGAATACATTCTTTCATTTATCCTTAGTAACACAATTGCATTTCTTTTGATTCTGTTCTTCTTCTGATATCTCTTTCAAAACCCAGAGTGAAAGCTGGATGCCTACAAGCAAAAAAGAATGGAAGGATCCTTTTAAAAATTTAGCCAGAAAAAGGAAGAGGGGTTGATGCATAAACCATTGAAGCCTTACACCAGTGTAACAGTCTGTTACACCAGAATAAGGGACTTTGAGCATCTCTGGGAAAGCCATTTCTGTCAGGAAGAGGAAAAAGAAAAAAAAAAGAAAGAAAGAAAGAAAGAAAGAAAGAACTGCCCTGCCAGATCCTGAGCATCTTGAAAGACAGAAGGGTAGCTTTGTCTCCCAACACAGGTACCTTTCACTGTTGTTCTCTGTTACAGTGTATTCATCCATTTTATCTCGACTAATTGTGTAATGATACCGGCTAACTGGATCCCAACCTGAATGGGTTCTGTCAGTGGTGAAATGGACAAGTGGAAAGATGGATTCTATGAAACCTTCCACTCCTTCTGTCGTTGTCCTCCATTTGAACTGAAGAAAGTACTTTTGAGAGCTTGTCATTCACTTCTACTAATATCTAATGTAAAGGAAGAACAGAAAAATACATCTGCAAAAAAAGAGAAAAGGGGAAAAAAACCTCATGCCATGTGGAAGATTTGACCTTGCTCAGTAATGAGAAGAATAGTACAGATGGAAACACACACAAAAAGATCTTTCTCTCCTTCTTTTGCTATTTTATGGTCCAGATGTCTCAGTTAATGTATACTAATGCAATGCCTGGTGATGTATTGAACCATACTTTGTACATTTTTGCTAAAGTGCACTGGATATCCTATTTAATGGAATGGTTTTCTATTGCTGCTTCAGTGCCATTCTGTTTAATAGGTTGGGAACTTTGATTCTATTAGCATGTTTAGCACACTCCTCCTGCTGATATTTTCAGGTTCACTTCTGTAATGCAAGGAGATGGAAATTAGCAGGAGTGGTTCCTGGATGACCTAATTTTCACTCAAGGGAATTACAGTGTCCCACACATGCACAGACACAAAGCTTTAGGTCTGACTGACTCATTGTGTTAGGGAGGCAGAGTATTATAAATGAAGGAATTATTAGCAGATTGAGGCTCCTGCAATTGATTCACCTTCACTGCCAGGCAACTGCAGAAAAGTGAGGCATTTGCATTTGAAACAGTGTTGACTCTTTTTCTGTCTCCCGTAGATATCACAATCTCACTTTTATGCAACTTATATGGAAAGTGAAAATGGAATGTGGGTGTCCAGGCATGGAGTGTCAGGATAGATGGTACCACACAGATAACTGTTGTTGCTGCTATTCAGGGCTGGCCCAAGACATTTTGCTGCCTGAGGTGAAGGACAAGATGGTACCTCCCATGTTCCATGTACCAAAGGAAACTAGAAGTTGAAACTTGCTCCAGTAGCAGCAACTATGTAACATTCTGCACAGTACTTGAGCCCCCTCCCCCGCCCAGGAGTGTGCAAAATGCTATATAGTATAGCTCTGCAGGCAAAGATCAGGTAATGTAGCACATACAACCCACTCTCTACCACTGTCAACCTGCCTCCTGAGGCAGCCTTCTCACTTTACCTAAAGGTAGGGCTGGCTCTGCTGCTGCTATTAGTTATTTAATTACTCTTCTGCTGCTATTAATATTACTGCTGTTAATGTGACCCGCTAGCAGCTGGTGGTGTCCAGACCAGTTAGTTTGCAAATCTGTTCCGTTATTTTACCTGAACTTTAAAGTTGCTATCTAATGGCAAATCTTCTCTAAATAAATCTTGCCAAGAAAGAAAGAAAGAAAGAAAGAAAGAAACCCTATGATAGAGTAGCTACCAGTGAGAGTTGACTTATAGGCACCTAACAAAACATGCAAGTTGCTGATTGTTGTTGCCAAAATAGTTTTGCCCCATGGATAGATCCTTAAAGTTCAAACTAAAACCTAGTGTGAATTCACCACCCGTGTGACATAAAAGGCACCAGGTACCACTGATATCTCCAGATGAATGAGCAGATGCATAAAAAAATCAAGCGCCTGAAGTGTTCTGGTTTTCAAGTATGTAGGGTAACTATGGCAGCTAAGTTATTTACCAGATATTTTAGTAAAATACCAACTTGTGTCCTGAGATCTAGTCATTTATAAGGGCTGGTCTATAGATCTATGGGAATCTGATTCCTCCTTTTCCCAAAGTAAAGGAAGATCAGTCTGCTTGCTTTGTTTTGAATGGGAGATAAATTCTCATCATTGCTCAGCAATGTTGTAGCACTCAGTAGTTAGTAGCCATCAGTAGTTAGGAAGCAGGAACATGAATAATAGACTAGGGCCCTTTCTGCATCTTACTGTCTTCCAGCGCTGGTGTGCGGGGATCGTGCAAGCAGCCTCCAGCGAGAGGCTCTCACATCCGGGGTCCTTCGGCTCCACACGAGCTGCCTGCTCACGTGAGAGCCCCACCTCTTCCTTCTGCAGTGAAGCCTGGGAGTTTTCCAGGCTGTGCTGGGGCAGGAAGCATGACCGGTGCAGCTCCAGAGGCTCCGCACACCAGGTAAGTGTGCGTGGGGCCCGGGAGCAATGCGCGATCATGCACCATTTTTGGCTTCTAGATGAAAATGAAAAGTTGCACGATCAGCAAAGGTTCAGAGATCTGCCGGCCCCTGGAATATGGCGTGATTGTGAGTGCGTCATGCGGATCACTCCTCACAATCGCGCGACACTCTAGACCCTCTTTCACATGGAAAATGCCGTGCGAAAAGGGCCTAGGACAAGCTGAAGAATTTTACTTCGCCAAAGGCTGGATTTCCTTGTGTGTAAAAGAAAATCCCATGAAATTCACTGGGCTGCCATAAGTTGACAGGCAACTTGAAGGAACATGCACACATACACAATGCTCTGAGGACCACATGCCTGTAGCAGTCAGGGCCTAAGCCCATACAAAGCACATTCATTTGATCCTCCAATATACTTCCTATACTTTTCCCCAGAATAGCATCAGTTGTAACTGATCCAACAGGAACTTCTATTGCCCTCTGGTATCTCAACGTATTGCCATAATTTGGAGATGGCCAACTCATTGCCCACGGTCATGGTCCCATCCTTCTCCTGTCCCCAGGTGGTGCGATCATAGAGTAAATCATTGATGGGTTTTCCCCGTCAATAACCCGCAATCATGCCACCATCGCAGACTGGTCTGCAGAGGATCCAGAAGTGCAGTGGGTGCACTTCCTGCACCAGTGCAGCTTGGGAAGGTACCTGGCTGCACTGTGGAAGGAAGAGGTGGGGTCATCGCATTTCCTTCATTCAAGGAGGCAGCCAGTGTGAAGGGATACCCATAGGAAAACATCAAAAGAAGGTAGGGTGCAGAAAGGGCCTAAGTTAACTTAAGTAGTTTATACAGAATACTGCCTTATATATTTTAATGTTATGACTTAAGAGTGACAATATTACCCTAACTTAGATGTGACCTAACCAATCCTGAGGAAATCACTTGATCCACAAAATACACTGTAGAGGCTGTACATTCCTTCTCCAGCCTGTCCAACATTTATATTCTTTTGCTGAGTGGTGAGGTGTCTGTCACTTTGCCTGCTAGTCATTTCCATGCATGTTGAAGGCTTCTCATAAATTTTCAGGCATAAAAGTTTTGTTTTATTTTTTGTGATAGATGCATTTGGACAAGAAGATCTTTAGAATGGCCCCAGAAAACAATGCCAGCAATATTTCCTACAGTCATTCTTTCCTCCAATGTCTCTTACCACTCTGCTGTGTTTATATTTTACCTTATAGATTTTGCGTTATGGAGCAACTCTAGTGAAGTACACAGGGAAACCAAAAGTATCTTCTTTGTAGGGGTGGGGGAGAGGGAAACCAACTTCATCCAAGTGTCCTCCTACCCTTATATTCAGGAAAGAAACCAGATTATTCTCACATCCTACCCAAGGTAGAAGCCTTGTTCTGTTCATGTCAAAAGGCTGAAATGTACAGCAGCTTCCTGCTTCTATTTTGATCTGACACACTTGTGTAACAGCCTTCTTGAGAGGAAGCAGTTCATTAAGTCAAGGACAGTCTGAGTCAATGGTTTTAGGGAATTCAATAATAAACTGGAAAAATCTACCTTGTATGAGAGATTTGCTCTGACACATCCCTCTCACAGGAAACACAGAATTGTATTACTGAAGAAGGCACTCCACAGAATGAGGAAAGAGTGCACTAAATGTGGGTCATCATGTTCTTCTTGTGTAATCATAGTGAAGTAGCTGCAAAGCCTATATTACGACGGGAACTTGAAAAATAAAGGTGTGAAATGCTCTGCTATCCTTTAGAATACATTGGCCATATAATAAACTGTTCCATTTTCTGGATGTCAGCCTAGTGACTGGCAAAAAATCAAAGCAAAGGTTCAGAGATCTGTGAAAGCATCAATTCTCTATATTGCTACATGTCCCTGAGCTTATTGGCTTGTAAAAATAAGGGCAGGAATCATAGAGAATCATGATTTCTCATAAAACTTTGAGCTAATCAGCTTACAGAGATTCTTTTAAACAGGAAGTATTTATAAATATGTAGAGAGCCAGTGTGGTATAGTGGTCTGATCATTGGGCTAATGGAGACCAGGGCTTGAATTCCCACTTGGCCATTGAAACTCACTGGGTAAACTTGGGCAACTCACACACTCTCAGCCTCAGAGGAAGGCTATGACAGCTCCCTCTGAAAGAATGTTGCCAAGAAAACCCCATAATAAGTTCATCTTAGGGTCACCTTAAGTCAGAAGTGACCTGAGAGCATGCAATAGTATATAATAATTTATAAATATATAATTCCTGGCACACATCCATGATATTGTTTGAAAGGACTCTTGCATGTTTGAATTTACTGTAAACAAGCATGGAGAGGTTTACATTCATTTTGTTATCTGAGATGTATTAAGTAAAATTATTTCTGTATATGGAAGACTCCTTTTTGAGAACTCCCTAGCACTGCTTTATCCATGTAATTGTTATCCGAAACAGTTATTTTCTCTTCATCCCCAAACTCTCCTAAACACAGACTGACGGTTACAATTTGAAGTCTGACAGATGCTGAGGGAGACAGCTGAAATTCTGTCAATTTAAAATTTATTCAGAGACCCATGAAATTCAGGTGGTATTTTCTGAGAGGAAGGAAAACTAAGCTGCTTAGTTTTCTGGCAATATTCTGTCACTTCTTATCAATTCATTGTGTTCTGAGTCTGTCTACTGTCATTGGCACAGTTTTCAGAGATGTCTGTAAACAACTACAGAACCCTAGTTAAAGACGAGAATCTCTGAATAGCACCGATGAATTAGAAATTCCAGTTCTCTTTTTTCTAAGTCCCAAATGACACATTATGTGGAAAGTGTGGCCACAGCCTGCCTGCAGTTCTTCCTACATCTTTAAGTTAACATTGACAGGAAGACATGATAATGAGATGTGGAACTGCTGTCCTGATATCTGTATTGCTTACCTACTTTGCTTGGTGGACCACATTTGTGGGCAGCTGTTGTCTGCCAGATAAGACAAAAGCCTTTTTTAAAAAATCTACTTCTATTCTAGTTAGATTTAGGGATGTGAAAATCTCTGTCTTGATTTGTTATTTTCTATAAATCCCACCTGCATTTTTGTCCTTAAAAATTATTTTAAGCTTATCAATCCAGTGAACATATTATGACCAAATAATCACCCAAATATTTTGTTTCTTTAGTTTTACTTGACAGAAAAGAGCCTTACACAGAGGTAAATCCAATTAATGTTTGGGATTTTTTTGGTCATTAAGGAGGTCAAAATCTTCTACCTCCCTCACACAACAATAAAATCCACCTGCAAAAGAATGCTACTCACTCATAATATGGTCATATAACGGCTGATGGAGAATGGTAGATGTCTGACAAACACCTGGCTATACCACTATAGGCAGTCATGAAGGAGCCCTGGAGGTCCTAAGGGATGTAGGGATATAGCTAGATGCTTCCCAGATCTCCCTCTCCCTTTCTCCCTCTCTCTCCCCTCCCTCCCCCTCTCTCTCTCTCTCACACACACACTCACTCTCCACTGGCCATTATCTACTGTATTTGCCTGTATTTGCCGGTGTATTAGACATACTGGTGTATAAGACATGCCCGATCTACAGACTGCATTCTTTAGGAAAAAAATATTTTAGTACCCTGTTCCTGTTGTTTCTTTCTGGGTGGGGGGACCTCCCTGCTGAGGCAGAAAGAACGGGAAGAGTGTGTGTGTGTTTGTGTGTGTGAAAAAAGTTCCTTTCTCCCCTGTTCCTGTTGTCCTTGCCTTGGTAGGGAGAACTCCCCTCAGGCAAAAAAAAAACAGAAAGGTGCCTTTCTTTTCCTTTTTGCCTTTCCATTAGGCACTTGCACAAAGCATTCCTTTCATCCTGCTTGCATTCCTATGCCCTGGTAGGAGTTACCGTATTTGCCAGTGTATATGGCACACCCCATTTTCAGAAGGTATTTTTTGGGGAAAAGTGAGTATTATATGCTGGCAAATATGGTAGGTGTGTCAGAGGTGGACAGCACAAAAAGTGCGTTTATGAGGAAAGCAGACAGGAGACATGGTGCAATTCTACCTGTGAGATTTTTATACTACATCATTACACTATACTACATCACCTATGTGATCTCTGTGAGGTATATTGCCCTTTTCTTTAACCAGATATGTATTGTATTATACACACGGAGTGTACATCTGTTTAAGGAGGGGGGACTGTACATAACAGATGAAAATCAGCATGGTGTAGAGGTGGGAGCATTGGACTACAAACCTGAAGACTAGGGTTTGATTCCCCAGTTGGCCATGGAAACCCACTGGGTGATCTTGGGTGTGTTATGTACTCTCAGACCCAGAAAAATCCATTATTTAGGGTGTCTATAAGTAAGAAATGACTTGAAGGCACACAACAACAACAACAACAACAGAGCATATATCAAAGGAACCATATAGGATGTACTCTATATGCCCATAACCTATGATGAGGCACAAGCAACTCTTATACTTTTAATTTAGTGAAGCATAATACACCCATGAGCAATTCTTCTTTGGCTACCACCAAGTCCAAATTACTCCCGCTAACAAGACATTTCTCTGTAGCCATGCAGAAAATAATTTATTTGTAGACTGTGAGGTTATTTTTAGCCTGTCTTCATCACAAGGTCTTCAAGGCAGGTGACAATCATTTATAAAACAAATCTAGATATGGAACTATACCCATTCATAGATGAAAAATACTCTGTAATGGCTCGACCTCAGAAATTCAAATGCAGCTTAAACAAGATGTTATTCTTCCCCTACATCTCAGTTTAGCTCATCTCCAACACTAACTGCTTGTAGAAGTTACTGGGGGTTTTAATGTTTGCCCTTATGTGATTGCATTTTATGCCTTGTTAACTAGGGATGGGTGAGAATTGCATTTAATTTTTTTCCACCAACATTCACTAATGTGTTCATATCTGGGATGGAAACAGCTTGAGATTTGCATTTTTAAGCCACATTTACAGACCTACTCTTCTTAAGACAGGTTGTACTATAGTTTTTGTGACATTATTTCCTTGGCAACACTCATTTCTTTCTCTATCTCTCTTCTTTGTTTCCTCAGATTCTTTCATGAACCTATTTCTCCTTTGTCTTTGTACATAACTTGTTGCTGTTGTGTGCCTTCAAGTTGTTCCCGACTTGTGGTGACTCTAAAGCAAACCTATGACAAGGTTTTTCTGGGGCTGATTGTGCACTAGGCCCTAGTTAATGTCCACATTCTGTCAGGATTTAAGCAGAAGACATCATGTGGCATCTCAGCAAACTCTTCTTCATAAACCACTTGGGCATCAATACAGGTGGTTTATGAAAAAGAGTTTTCACTCAGACTCTCTTTGCTGATGGACCACATGTTGTCCTCTGCTTAAATTCTGACAGAACATGGACATCCACTAGGGCCTAATGTACAAGAAGTATAGAAATAATGCAGTCCTCCAGATGTTGTTGGTCTGCAACTCCAGGATTTCCTTGTCCAATGGCTAGGCTGGCTAGGGCTGATGTGACATACAGTCCAAATAAATAAATAAATCTGGAGGACCATATTACTCTCATCCTTGATATGTACAGTCATTTATTAGCCAAAAATAAATGCTGGATCCTGATGTCTAGCTAACAAGCGACAGAATTCCATCATGAGAATTTTCAGGTATTTTTGGAGGTGGTGGGGAGGGAGTGGAAAACAAGACGGTTTTCTGGATAGTCATTTACCTACCCTTGTTCTACTCCTCCTTTATGGTGCCCTCCAAGCTTGTAAATAACACATCACAAGCAGCAAAGTTAACTGTAATTAATTACTCTTTTGGTAACCAGGGCAAAATGATGCTGCATTTCCTAAGTTGTGTAGCAAGTGGGAATTATGCCACTCTACTGATGAGTGACATCTTCTGAAATTGTCACATTTCAAAATGTCTTTTAAGGTCATATTAAAGTGAGGTGTTTTAACAGGAATTTTCCAAGGTTCATGTCATTTTCTTATCAATCAAAAGGTTGATATTTAATTGGTTTAAGCAATGAAAAGAAGCAAAAAATAATGAGTTACATTTTCAACATCAAAATGCATAATGTCAATGAATTGCTGTGTATATACTATAGCATAATTGAAATGAGATACTTTTTAAAGTAATGCTGCAAGCTTTGGGCAATGTCTATTGGAGTTATTCCATTATTATTTTTCATTCATCATAACCAGATGCAAATATTCTTAGAAGTAAGTTCTGTTGAATTTGGTAGGGCTTGTCCATAGGTAAATGTACACAAAATTGCAGTTTGACTGTTGTTAACTGCTTCAAAGGTTTGAGTTAGATATATACATAAAAAGAAATTACATAAATGTTGCATTTCCAGTTATACTTTGCTTAGAATGGGGAATGGTTCTTAAAAACAAACAAACAAACAAACAAACACCTTTTCAGAACAATATGCAGAAATGACTGTCCCTCTTTTGGACTCCCAGTGTGTAGAGATGTCTAAGTAACAATAAACATTTTTCATAAATCAAGGAATTATCTTTTACATAGGCAATGATTTACCACACTGGCATCCAAATAGCATGAAAACTATCCAATAGTGAAGGAGAGGAAAAAGAGAACGTTTTAATTAAACTAGGTCATGTGCTAGAATTAGGGGAAGACACCATGTTCAGTTTTGCAGCTGCTTAGAAACCATTTTAATTTAATTTTAAGCATGTTTTTAGATCTCTTTGAAGCACCTCCAGTTTAAAAACAGATGACATTGGTCAGATTACATTCACTTTAGAAGGACCCAAGGTTATTGTCGTTTTATGAGATATCTTTATGTAAAAACTGCTTTATGTAAAAACTGCTTTGTGGGCATAATGTGCCGACATTGAATCCACTTCTGTTATAGTTTATCATTTGTTTAATGGAAGCATGTGTTAAGATTACTGCTGGATGACCATAGCAGCACTGTATATTATAGATAACAAGACAGTTATCAAATTAATTTGGCATTATTGAAAATGGCAAACAATGTTATACTTACAACTCAGCAGATGTTATATGGGCTTCCTTCCTTTCTTTTCTGTAGGAGTACTTCATTCAAAACAGCTATTCCCTTTCCACCTCCCATCTTGCTTCTTTATTGCACATATGGAGTGCTGAGAAAGTGAGTACTGCAGAAGAAAAACAAATGCAAATAGTGATATCTTGCCTGCATAAGTCAGTTGATCTTGGTCAGTTATGCTTGCTGCTAGGTACACAGTGAAGTGAAAGAATGGGATCTTCTGGAGATAGCCAGTTTGATGTAGTTCCCACTTAGCCATGAAACTTATTGTGGCCTCAGTCCATCCACCTTCTCTTGGACTCATCTACCTCACAGCGTTGCTGTGAGGATAAAGTGGGGAATAGGAGAGCCAATTACACCACCTAGAGTGGATTGGAAAAGAAATGTAGCAAATAACTCTGGCCCTTTCTGCAGCACCCTCCCATCCCGCCATGGGGATGGGAGAAGGACGGGACCATAATGATGCTTTTGCATGACATCACCAGGGTCCCGTCCTTCTTTCATCCCCAGATGGTATGATCATGGGTTAAATCATTGACGAGTTTTCCCCATCAATGATACATGATTGTGCCTCCATCCCACATTTACATGTCCTGCGGAAGCCCCAGAAGCACGATGGCTACACTCCCTGCCCTAGCACAGCCTGGGAAGCTACCTGGCTACACTGTGGAAGGAAGATATATGGCCATTGTACTTGCTTCCACAAGGAGCCAGCTGGTGCAGAGGAGAGTGATGCCATCCTGCTCTGCTCTGGCAGAGCTGCTGCCAGGATCCCCACTGGATTTTTCACAAAATGGTAGGGTGAGGGAAAGGCCTAAGTCTTGTTCTTCCTTTGTTGAGTTTTCTACCCTATGGTACTGGTCCAGCAGCTCTCTAAGACTACGCCTATTTAACAGAGAGTAGGAAGCAACAGATAGTATCATGAAATTAGCAATGAAAAATAATCACGAAAATTTTTATCATGAAATGGTGGTTCAGGCCCATAAGAACATGTACTCTTCATCACACAAGTCAGATCCATTGGCTTATCTAACCTGGAAATGTCAGCAATGACTAGCTGCAGCTCACCAAAGTTTGGGGCATATAAATTCTTACATCAGTTGCCTTCCACTTGGAAATAACAGACAGGACTCCAGTTGTGGGCCAACCTAGGGCCACAATTTTATTTATAATTTTAACCAAGCAAAAGAAGATAGAGGCAAGAATCAGTGCTTGGCTCCCTACTCTACCTATTTCAGGTTAAAATCCCCTATCCTGAGATCTCTCTTTACTCCTACAGCCTAATATTCCTGGTGAGGAGACCAGTTTTCTACATCATGGTCTCGAAGCTCCAGGGCACGAAGAAGCAAGTGTAATGCAGTGCAGGCTGCCCCACAGAAAGTGCCCCTCAGTTCAGACCCCAGGTCCCGTGACTCAGAAGACTGAAGAACCCTACTGAAAAAAGTTATGCCCCCCCTCGAGGTATTCACAGTATCTGTAAACCCTATGCTGTACTTCTGTCAACCTCTTTGGCATGAATCACCCCTAATCTGCCCTAAAGACCCAAAGGGCCTGTTCTGGATAGGCAAATATTCCCCATCCACTTTTTGTTCAATATGACCATCAGATGAGTTGAGTCAAAAATTGCAACAGAGGCTGAGTGCTATGCTTTCACCATACCTGAGGGCAAGTGAGGAGCGCAAAAAAATTAAAAAGGGTGAGATCAGGCAACAAAGACTTATTCAGCCTTCCACATGTTACCCCACTGGCATATCCCGAGGACTATAAATTTGAAATTAAATATGCCCGCCATACCAGAAAGGTTGCCTGAATGGAGGTGTAGACAAGGAGGTCGAATGACCGGAAATAGGTCAGACAAGGAAAATCCCCAGTAAAATCCCCCTAAGTGGCCTCAGTCAAAACACGTTTGCATGGACAAAAGGTTTTCAGACTACCTGAGTGGATTACAGAGTTTTCCCCAAACTGAACAACTTCCACGTTAGTAAACCCTGCACTGGATCTGCATAAGCCAATCATGCAAACTACCAAGTTGCTATTGTGTGGCATTTCTCCCTTTGTTTTGGCAATTGTTCTTCCTGGGAAGGGGCCTGCCCTCGAGGTAATTTCTGCCCTATAAGTATTCTCAGATTTTGAGGGTCTCTTCAGTGAACTCCCCCCCCCATGTTAGCAGACTGGCACTCTGTTAAATGAGTGGTCCCCTTAGCCGCTTCTCTTCGCTGAGTTCTGTTCTTCTCACTGCTTTCTGGACTGAAGACTTCAGGATAGGTGTGGTATCACCATCATTACACCCTCTTCACTGACTCCCCTATCAATTTTCACCTCTTTCCCTTTTCGTTAGCCCTTGTGTGCATGAGTGAGTGAGTGCGTTGGTGCAAGAGAGTACATTTGTTAATAAAATCCAGTTATTGATACGTTTGTCTGTCTTTTTGCTTGGTTGGACCCCGTAAAAAATGGGTAAAAGACCCTGCTCCTCATTTGGCAACAGCCAGTGCTCCGCTAATTTCCCCAACCTTGCATTTTTGGAGCAAATCAAGGTGTCCCCCAAGGGACCACCAGAAGTCAGGGTAACACACATTCCACCTCTGATACCACTAACATGAAGAACCAATGTCCGATCACCACTTTCAGCATCCTGCCCCTTCCTTGTAAGGCCTGCAAAACCTCCCTCCAGTGATGTAGACTCGAATCGACTGACTTGGACTCAAATCGGACCTAAGTCACCTCAGTGCCTCAATTCGGACTTGACTTGGCAACAAAGATGCACTGACTTGACTTGACTTGACTTGAGACTTGTATATTTTTTAGTGACTGACTTGCTGCCCATGGTTCAATAACATAACACATTCATCCAGAAACCTTACTACTTTGAAAAAACGCTTCCAGCTTTTTTTACCTACTGGTCACATGACAATCTGTCTCAAGCCCAAAGTGTGGGTACATTTCTCAGAGGGGAACAGCAAACAGGTTAGGCAATGAGCTTGAGGTCTGCTCAGCAGCCTGTCCCTGCTGCATATTAGAGAAGCCTTCTGAAACTTTTCCTAAGAGGAGAAGGTAAGACTTGTCTCCAAAGCATTACACATGTTTCTCATAGAACAGCAAGTGTGTTAGGCAGTGGGCTTGAGGAGGAAGGAGCCTTCCTTCTACGGTTTATGAAGCTTCAGAAACAGGAAATAAGAAAGATCCTATTACCTACTTCTGAAAAATCCTCCAGCTTCAGAAATGGGAAGTAAAAAGGATCCTATTCCCCTTTTCCAAAACTGTAGACTCTTTTATGCCCATTGGCACAAAAGCCTCCAGCTTCAGGAAAGGGGAGTATGAAGAATCCTATTCCTCACCTCTGAAGCTGCAGATGGCAAAATTGCAAATATGGGGGGCCAACTCTGCTTAAATTGCTAAAACTGACTTTATTTGACTCTGTCCAGAAATTCTGGAATATAGGTTGGGGTATAAAGTTGGCTCCCAGACTTGAGACTTGACTTGAAAAGTATCTTCAAGGACTTGAGACTTGACTTGAGACTTGGATTAAAAGACTTAAATACATCCTGCCTCCCTCACTCCCTGCATTTGCTACTTGCAGCAGCATGGTCACAAAGGTAAATTATGTTCATTGTTTTTTTCTGGCCTCAAAGAAGCATAAAAATTATACAGTTGAAAGGAACCCAAATACAGTCAGGGGTAGGCAACTGTGGAAAGAGTGAGGAGGGGCTGCATTAGCACCCAGGATTTCTTGGAGTGCTACACTGTCTACCACCCTCACAATGAATTAAAAAAAAAGCCTCCAAATGATCCCAAATACCCTCCTAGAGATGCATTGGAGGCAATTTCAACATGTTTTTTTAGGTCCAGGAGTGGCCTTTTTAAAAACAGGGAGTGACTAGAAGTGACTTCCAATTTGCTATCAGTTTTTGTTTTAAAGGCCTCCTCTAGGCCTAAAATAGCCCAGGATGAGAAATGTAGTAAAAATGTTCCCTAAGCCCCTTCTATTATGGAAAAAATAACCCCTGGAGTGGGCTCTTGACCCACAAAGATGACCCTAGAGACACAGGCCATTTGCACACAATGTCATCATCCTGCCACAGCTACAGGTTGTTCCTGGTCCAGGAGTCTACTACTGCATGATGTCATCACTATCCAGCTGTTATCCAGTCTCCAAACATTGCAAAGCAGCCTTATATCATTTCCAGAAAAAAATCTGTTAAGACCCTCCTTTAGCACTACAATCCCGTCAGCTTTGTCAGCATGGTTCTGTAGTAGCGCTTGATAGCACTTCCTGTTGTCACGGACCTAGGAATGGGTGGGGTGTGAGCATGCCCAGATTGTCCCTCCCTCAGCAACTCCCAGCGCATGGCAAATTTGGAACCTATCACCTCTCCGTGTTTATTTTAAATTTCTCCTTTGAGTTATTATTATTTTTAAAAAAATTTATACGTTTTTTAGCGTTATAGAGCAAAACTGCAACAGTGTACTGGTGTGTCATGATGTTACAACGTGGCTGCACCAGTATGGCTTACAAAAAAAAAAAACCCAACCAATCAGGAGCTGTTGAGTGGGATGTAGGTGGGGAAAGGGAGTGGGGAATGACACTGTAGTGTGGAAGGAACACTGGTGCCGATAATGCTACTCATCCCCTTAGGGCAAAAAGGTGGGGAAAAGAGCATTCCTAACCCAATACATCACGGAAATTGCAATGCTGGGATTGTAATGGAACAATCTGCTATTGAAGTATGGTGTGGAAAGCACCACACTTTGCCCACCCCTAATCTAGTCCAACCCCCTATCAATGCAGGACCATCTCACTAAAGCATCTCCATATGGGTGGACTTCTGTTTAAAAATGCCCAGTGAAGAAGAGTTTACCTCCCTTCAAGGTAGCCTCTTACACTGACAAATTAAATGTCAGGTATGCAATTCCATGCAGCTCATAAAGGAAACATTTTTATAAGAAAAAAAGAATAAAACAAATATCCAGGATGTATAGCATGCTCGCCTTTTAATAAGGACAAGCCTTTTAGTTTAATATTGTCTTTTATTCCCCTAGCCAACCATGTGAAACACAGAAGGCACAAGAAAAGCTATCAGCCAGCAAAAAAGTTTTGTTGCTTTTCCCAACAAAAGGCAAAGCAGAGAAGTGCTACTTGAAGTGTGGTTTCAAAACAACAATAAATCAGCCTACAAATATAGCTTGCAGACATGGCTTGGGTTAATAAAGAAGGTTGCTTAAGCTTCTACAGTTTTAGAGTAACTGTGTTTCTGAGAATTTGGAACAATAAAGGAAGAGGTTCGGCTTGTGTTTCCCAATGGGAAAAAAAATCAATTTTGTGAAGGCTGAAATTTACAATGAGGTGAAGCACTTATGAATGCCAAGAAGGACAGTAATGCTATGCAGAAAAGCCACGTGTGCTGCAAAATGAGCAGGGCATAAGAGAATGACCACAGTTGGGGAAAATGTTTCACTTTAGGCAATGTGAAAAAAAAAATTAAAGAAATGTGTACAATGGCACAAATCCAGGAGGAGGAGGAACAGATTTTTTGCGGGGGAGGAAGGGTAATCACACTTGCTTCTGTACATTAGTATTGAATGCCTTGATGGCATTCGCATAGGGCCTTTCCAAACTACACTATGATAATGCTATTATTCAACTTTCAACATCCTGTGGAATTCTGGGGTTTGTAGTTTGCTGAGGCCAAAGATTTCTCTGGCTGAGAATTCTAAATACCCCTCCCTAAACCACAAACACTAGGATTCCATAGGATGTTGAAAGTGGAATAATAGCACTATAACAGTGTAGTGAGGAAAGGCCCACAGAGTTTATGTGTTGAATGGGAGTAAGTATTATGTTTACCCTAGTACAATTACATGTAAAGGTGTGTGGGGGGGAATAACATTTGAAAAAAGTAACACATACTAAGTTCTATGAATGAGTATTGAATACCTTGGTAGAATTCCCATAAAGTTTTAGAGTGGGCAAGAGATGGCATTATTCCCACGCTTCCAAGAAGACTTCCAAACATAAGTTTTGTTACACAAAATGTTTCAGAAAAGGCCACCCGCCTTCTGTGTAGGCCAACTAAAGGTCCTGCATTTGAAAGCCATGTTGAATTAAACAGAGAGTTTATGTACTAACTGCTGTGACCTTGGTATGCCTGGCTTGGTGATCTAAAGCAGTTTCAGAGAAAATGTGGAGATTGCCAGATGCCTGGCTGGACTCAGATTGTAAATTAGAGCTCAGATGAAGAGTCCAAGGGAATTTTGTACAGAGAGCAATGAATGCTTGTAATGATATACATACATTCCATTCTATTTTCTTCCTATGAGGTAACTTCATTTCTGCAATGCTGTGTACTTCTGTTTAGCCTGGGGTAGAGAAAATTAAAGGGGGATATTAAAAACAGATTTTCAAAGGAGCCAAAAACTACTGTAAATGAAGTGGAATTACTAAACGTTTAGGTCACTTGTCTCTAGTGCTAAAGGCTGTGAGCTTCCAATTCACTTGAGGGCGTATATTTATGGTAGACAGAAATGTCATGGGAGCTGAAGGAAGGGAAGCCAAAGGGGAAAGAGTCCAAGTCACTGAAAAAAAGCACAGAGCTCAGTCAAAGAGTAAAATGGCAGCAAAGACAGTAGGAATGGAGAATCAGGAAGGTAAAGAAGATTAATAGAGATGGCAGAGATATATTGCACTCCGAAAAGAAAGAACATAGGGACCAAGAAGAAATCTGTAATACAGCTGAGGAAAAGAAGATCATGTAGAAATGGATACATACAGTTTCTAGTCCATGTCACTTTTGTTTGATTTCATGATTCATAATTTTACCCACAATCCTGCTCCGTTTCTCAATAATCTGTACAGTATGACCCCTGTATTCATGGATTCTTTATCTGCTGATTCAGTTATCCATAGCTGGTGATGGACAATAGTGATCTTGCACTCCCCACTTTGTTCCCCACTGCTGCCAGCCTGATCACACTGGGGAAAGTGGGAGAGCAAAGCTGGGAGGGCGATCTTGCACCCTCCACTCTGTTCCCCAATGCTGCCAGCCCAATCATGCTGGAGAAAGTGGGAAAGCAAAGTGAGGAGGGTGATCTCACACTTTCCACTCTGTTCCCCAGTGCTGCCAGCCCAATCATGCTGGGGAAAGCGAGAGAGCAAAGTGGGGAGAGTGATCTCACACTCCCCACTCTGCTGCCCACCACTGCCAGCCCGATCGCCCGGGGGAAAGTGGGAAAGCAAACTAGGGAGAGTGTTCACTACTATCTGTAGATTTCAGTATCCATGGGCCCCCCCCCCGAACCAATCCGCCATGGATATGGCGGCCCCATTGTACTCAATGGCTTTTTTTTAAAACAACATCCTTACAAAATCTTTAGTTAAATGTTCATTTTCATGTGTACCTGGATTTGTGTTTTTCTTTTCCTCCACAATACAACCTTTTATATATATATATATATTAAGGTCTTTTAATTCCATTTTTAGATTAAATATATCCATCTTCAATAGAGTTTCTCTCTTTGAAAACCACACAAAGGGGGAAAATACATTCTTCCTGTATGTACGAAATACTGACAGTGGAGCAGGAAAGATTTACAGTGCAAAGGATGACATATCAACACAGACATCATCACCTACGGACAATTATCATTACAATCTCTACAGCATTTGCCAGAGCAATTTAATGCTTTTGCACGGCTCTGACTGGGAACTCCAAAGCACCCCCTGATTTCCAACCAAGTCTACAGAGTAGACATTTTAAGGGTTTCCAAGGAAAATCCTTGCTTTGTTCAACAACTACCCTGCTCCTTTGCACACATTCACTGTTGCAATTGGAACCAAAGCCTGTGATTGCAACTATTTCCTATGTAAATCAAGGAACACAAACATCCCAGCAAAGAGAAAAGGAACTAGTTAAGACCTTGTTGATTGTTCCAAGGTCTGGGAAAATGGGTACACACAGGATTGCACACACAGGATTGTTTGGAGTCAGTACATTGTGACGTCAAGATTCACGTTTCTAGGCTGGAACAAAGGCAAAGCCATGTTTAAGTTGACTGCGTTGTTAATCAACAGCAGAGATACTGACCCACAGTTGCTTCATCACCTTTGTTGGGGCCCCCTACGAATGTTTACTGAGCATGGCATGGAAACGGCCATTGCTTGCTGGGAATGGCTGCTTGCAGCTAAGAATGGAATAGAAGTGCCATTCATGCGTGAAATGTCAGGAGCCTGGCAAATGACAGTGGAGCAGAAGGTTGGCCTGTTCTCTGCAGAATGGAAAGAAGTAGATCCGTCAGCTGCTTCAGAAGAGAGTCAGCCCAAGCCATGCCCACCAGAAGTGACACCACATTACATCTGGATAGAATTCCTGGTGCAGAGGTTTGAAATTGCAAAATACTGCAGCTCTGATCAAGTGGAAATCTTCTCCAGTTTACTCCAGCGATCCCTTTCACTGAACATAGGAGGATCTAAGGGCAGCAGGAATCGACGCGTGGCAGCTATTGGGCCCTGTTTCAAGCTGCTGACACTGGGACTGTCTCTGCTTCATGCTGATGTGGTTGCAGATGCAACAATTCGCAATGTCTTGAGAGAGAAGATTTATTCAACTGCTTTTGATTACTTCAGCTGTGCCCCCAAGTGTCCAACCCAGGTGAGAAGAGACTGCGTGAGGACATCATCATACTAATCAAGTTTTGGACTGCAATGTTCTCTGACAAGAAATATTTAACTGCCAGCCAGCTTGTACCTCCTGATAATCAAGACACACGAAGCAACTTGGACATCATGGTTGGATCTCGTCAGCAAGCCACACAAGGCTGGATAAATACATATCTTTTGTCCAGTGGCATGTCAACTATCTCCAAGAAGTCAGGGATGTCTAAGAAGACCAATAGAGGTACCCAGCTACACAAATATTACATGAAAAGAAGAAAGTTGCTGCTATCACTGCTGGTCACTGAGATTGAATGCCTCATCGCATGGTACAACTCCTCTCGTTCCCTGAGTTGGAGTTAGATCATACTGGAGAGAATAGTGTTGCAAACTGGAGGTCGAAGTACATCAGTCTGAGTGAGAAGCAGTGGAAAGATAATGTGAATCTGGCATGGAGTATTTCTCCTCACTTAGCTGTCCAGCTGCCCACCAGGTTTAAAAACACTGAAGCCATTGGAATGGAAGTAACTTGCCTGGTTCGCTTGGACCCAGGAGCAGTTAGTGATGTGCCTGAGGCAATAAAGTATCTTGTCACATGGCACACAATAGATGCAGATGCTCCTGAACTCAGCCACATCCTATGCTGGACCCCCAGTGGGCCTTTTGTATTTTTCCAGCATGTATCCACCACATCCTTTGACTGCTCAGTATGGAGTTAAAGTCCTCCGATCTTTCCCTCTGGATGAAATTTTATTTTACATTCCACAGATTGTGCAGGCACTTAGATACAATAAGATGGACTATGTGAGGGAGTACATCTTGTGGGCAGCTGCCAAATCCCAACTGCTGGCTCATCAGTTCGTTTGGAATATGAAAACCAATATCTACCTGGATGAAGAAGGACATCAGAAAGACCCTGACATTTGAGAGCTGTTGGAGCAGCTGGTTGAAGAGATAACCAGCTCCTTATCTGGGCCACCAAAGGAATTTTACCAGTGTGAATCTGATTTCTTCAATAAAATCACCAATGTTTCAGCCATCATCAAGCCTTACCCAAAAGGTGATGGAAGGAAGAAGGCTTGCTTGAATGCCTTGTCTGAGGTGAAAGTGCAGCCAGGTTGCTATTTGCCCAGCAATCTCGAAGCGATTGTTTTAGACATAGACTACAAGTCAGGAACTCCAGTGCAAAGCACAGCAAAAGCACCCTACTTGGCCAAGTTTAAGGTGAAGCGTTGCGGAGTCAGTGAACTAGAAAAGGAAGGTCTGCGTTGTCGATCAGACTCCATAGGTGAAAGCGGAGAAGATGGAGTAGAAAGCAAGAAGATCTGGTGGCAAGCAGCCATCTTTAAAGTTGGCAATGACTGCAGACAGGACATGTTGGCCCTGCAAATTATTGATCTTTTCAAGAACATCTTTCAACTGGTGGGCCTTGACCTGTATGTCTTTCCCTACAGGGTTGTGGCCACAGCCCCAGGGTGTGGTGTCATTGAATGCATTCCTGACTGTATATCCCGGGACCAGCTAGGCAGGTAGATGGACTTTGGGATGTACGAGTACTTTACAAGGCAGTACAGGGATGAATCCACTCTGGCTTTCCAAAAGGCTCACTACAACTTCATCTGGAACATGCCAGCCTATAGCCTTCTGTTGTTTCTGCTCCAGATTAAAGACAGGCATAATGCCAACATCATGCTGGACAAACATGGGCATCTCATTCATATTGATTTTGGTTTCATGTTTGAAAGCTCACCTGGCAGCAATCTGGGTTGGTAACCAGACATCAAGCTGACCGATGAGATGGTGATAATCATGGGATGGAAAATGGAAGCAACACCTTTCAAGTGGTTCATGGAGATGTGTGTCAGGGGATACCTGGCAGTCAGGCTTTACATGGATGCTGTTGTCTCCCTGGTTACTTTGATGCTTGACACAGGGCTGCCTTGTTTCCGAGGCCAGACAATCAAACTGTTGAAGAACAGATTCAGCCCCCACATGACGGAGCAGGAGGCAGTGAACTTCATCATCAAGATAATTCAGAGCTGCTTCCTCAGCAATAGGAGCAAGACTTATGATATGATCCAGTACTACCAGAATGATATTCCATACTGAAACAATCAGGAACCTCCTGTTACGGGGGGGGGGGGACTAGGACGGCCATAATACAAACTTTTAAATGTGCACAGTGTCTCAGAATTTGTATTTTAACGCATGCATATGACACATTTAAACTGCTGAGAAGCAGCACTGCTACATCTAGAGAAGTACTAATTCTGTCAAGCACATGGCTGCTGTCGTTTTCTGTTCTTTCAAGTCATAGACCAAGCCATTCCCTACAGGAATCTGCAAAGATGAAATTGTTTAAGCATTTTCCACCTTCAACAAGTGAAGGTCCTTTCAGGCTGTGTTCTAGGTATCAAAAGGCATGGAGGCCATAGGACCCAAGAAGTGAAGGCAAGGCTAAATTTCACACATAGGCTGATGTTCTGTTAGGTAGTCCCAACCAGAGTAGATCCACAGAATTGACTGTTGAATGGTGAGTCAACAAATCAGTAAATTCCTTTGATTCAAGTAGTATACTCGAATCAGAATTAACAATAGGATTTAGGCCATAAATTTGAACTACATGCCAGTCTTATTCAAGTAGCATGATGAGCCACCCTTCCACCTTACTCTCCTTCTCGCTCTCTCGCTCTCCCTTCTCTCTCTGGTGTAAATTAAATTAATAGTCTCCTGAGAGACCAAAAGAGTTTAGGTACATTCTGGCTGTCAACCCCTCCCTTTGACATGCACCTCAAAAGGTATTAGAAGTTATTTTAAAAATGAAATGGACTAAATTTTCTCTTTTCTTAAAAGCAAGAAGGAAACATGCTCCAAGGTCCAACGACCCTTTCATGTTAAGCTTCCTGGCACTGCAATTATACTTTTGGCTGGTTTCTAGGTTATTACATGTTCCATATAACTGGAGTCTTATCACTGACCTGACCTGCTGCTTTAAGGAGATTTGAAATTAAAATGAACAGATCAAGGTTAATGTCAGCTTTTAGTTCCCAAGGTAACCTTTTGCCTCTGTTCTTTCATTTCAGCTGCCTATCATGTTCCTATTTGATTACCAGAAATTAAAAAAGACCATGTTAAAATTTTCATAAACTTTTTTCTTCATTTTTTCCCTTTCACATAACTTTCTCAAAGTGGGTTGGTTTCAGTTCCACCGTCATATAGAATCCTTAAGGTCATGTGGTTGTGAGCCTTCAAGCCATTTCTGACTTAATGGTGATACTAAACCAAATCTGTCATGGGGTTTGCTTGACAAGATTTGTTCTAAGGGGCTTTGCCTTTGCCTTCCTTAGAAGCTTAGAGAGTGTGATTTGCCCAAAGTCACCCAGAGGTTTTCCATGCCTGAGCAAGGATTTAAACTCTGGTATCCAGAGTTCTAGTCCAGTGCTCAAGTCCCTATATCACACTGGGTCTCTTTAGAGTCATATATCGCTCTAATTTGTTTACCAATCTCAAAAAAACCTTCACAAAATATGCCTTCAAAAGGTAATGGCTAAAATATTAGTGGAAAGTCATACTAGTCTAACAACTGTTTCAAATTAACAAGTTTGGAATCAAAAGACAATCATCCCTTCCAGCACTGGATATATTTATGTGAGTATGGGATGAATCCTCCATTTATTCCAGATGGGGTAGTTGTCGCTGTTGTTGATTTAGTTATAACCCACTATAATCATGACCTTTCTCCCAAAAGATTCAAGCAATGATAGCTAAATGGGACAAACTGTGACATTTCAATTTGAAAGGGTGGCTGGTCATACAAATAAAATAAATTGCAAATGATCAGGGATTCTGGGAGTTGTAGTCCAACTCTCAATGGCCAGCGGCTGAGAAAGATCACTTTGGCATTCAGATAAGATTATTTTTCTCAGCACAGCTGGAGATGTAGGGAATTGAACCCAGGACTTACAGTATGCACTGCATGCTATATGCTCTCCGATGGTGTCAGAGTAAGGTTTCTGCCCCAGACATCTGGTTGCCATCCTAACATTGGAATTGGGAACCAGCTGGATCTATGATTGCCTATTCCCATATGCATTAACTTGTGGTCATCAAGTGATAAGCCCAGATGTGCAAACTGACTCTTAACTTCTGTATATATTTTCAGATAGATACATGATTGTTGTTGTTACTATTTTTATTGTTATTTCTATCCCACCTTTCTCACAGATCAGGACTCAGTGCAGCTTACAAAAATTTAAAAAAGACGTTTGCTATAAATCACAAGGTAACAAAAGTTAAAACAAGATTAAATAATAAAAATATTAAAACATGCATAATTAAACACACACACAAATACACACCAGCATGACAATTAGCAATATCCAGCAGGTTGTGTATGATGTCTGTATATAACCACTCATCAAATGCCTGTTGGAATAGAAAAGTCTTTACTTTTCTGTGAAAAGAAAATAGGAATGGTGCCAGTCCAGAGCTTGGACGCAGCCACTGAGAAAGCCATTCTCTGTGTTCCCATCAGATGTAACTGGCAGGGCAGGGGAACAGAGTGTTACCCTGATTTCTGGGGGTCCCGTGAGGGACACCTAAATGCTCCTCAAATTATAAGTTGGGGAAATTAGTCAAAGAGCACAAATTAGCAATGCGAGAGGCAGGGTAACGTAGCAAGATCTTTTAACCCAGCGTCTACAGGGTCAGGCCGAGTCAAGGAGCAAACAGATGTGAAATAATAATTAGTGTTTTATTAAAATACAGTCAAACACGTGTATGCAACACACTCGCACAGATAACTAGAGAAATAAAGGTTGGAGTGGGATAGAGAGATTTTGAGAGGAGGTTTTTGGTATGGGAAATACTGCACCTGTCCTGAAGCCCGGGTAGTCTGAAGACAGAGTTCGTGGATATGAAGGTGCTCAGTACGTGGGACTGAGGGGAAGGCTCGCCAAGCAAAGCAGCAGCAAGGTGGTCCAGCAATTCGAGCAATCCAAAGAAGTGCTCAAAGTCAGGGGTTCTTATAGGGGAAATTGAGGCTGTAGGCTAGTCCGTACTTGGGGAAAACAATGAGTTTTGAGCAGGAGACAAAGCCTCCAAAAGGTCAGAATTTTGTATGATTGAGTTAGGTCCGAATTGTCAATAGTGTAGCCAGTACGCAAACACAGAGTGCTTGACGCTTGAGTATTCAGCTTGTCAAGCTGCCTGCTCGGGACAGGGAGTTCTTTGTAAGTAGCGTGCATACATAATGAGGGTACTTGCCGAGAGGTCTCCTGAAGCGGCAGTTTGGCTATTTCTGGTCTGCCTGTATTGTTGTTGAATATTCCAGCGATTAGCGACCGAGCCTGTTTGCGTGCTTGTCCAGGGGCCTTGCAAGCATGTGGGAAGGAATGGGTAAGGAAGGCCAAATTATTGATATTAAAATGAAATCTGGTGCCCCCCAAGTCTGGCTAGAAGATGCAGTAACGAGAACGAAGGTCTCCACAGCAGATCTCAAAACTCAGGTTATTTCATAACAATACTGTCCTTGAAATAACCAGGGCCTGAGTCATATAAGGCTTTAAAAGGCTATAACAAGCACTTTGAATTATGCCTGGAAAAAGACCAGTAGCCAGTGGATTTTTTGCAACAATGGAGTTGTGTGATCCCTGGGGCCAGCCCCAGTTAGCAATCTGGCTGCAGCTCTTTGGCAGTTGAAGTTTCCAAACAGTCTTCAAAGGCAGACCCACATAGGATGCATGACAGTAATACAACAGTGATGTAACTAAGGCATGTGTCACTGTGTCCAGCTTTCATGTCTCAAATAATGGGCACAGCTAGCCCACAAGCTCTAATTGTGCAAATGCACTCCTTGCCACTGCTTAAACCATGGCTTTCTGGCTCAGAGTTGAATCCTGGAGCACTCCCAACCTGTGATCCTGCATCTTCAGGGAGAGTGCAACCCCATCCAGCACAGATTGAATCCCTATTCCTTGATTTGCTTTTCAACTTACCAGGCACACCTCTGTCTTGTCTGGGTTAAGTTTCAATTTTTCTGCCCTCATCCAGTCCATTACTGACGACAAACACTGGTTTATGACCAAAACTGTTTCCTTGGCTGGTGGCGGAAAATCAGGGTGCTCAGACATTTTGAGGATCAGAAATGCTTCCAAAACAAAAGGATGTTTCCTATTTTTCTTTTCCTGTTCACTTGGCATTGTCCCTCTCAAGCCACAGTGCTGCAGCAACTGGTGGATATTTAGCATTCCACTTGAAGTCTTGCCAGTTTTGATCAGCAGATCAGACCATCATTGGGGGATAAATCAGCTGCCAGCAGATGAGGATTGCTATTTGAGTGTGAGGCCCGGACAGCTTAATTGGGGGAAGAGATGTTAAAAGTTAAATTGACAGTCATGTAACATTTTTGATTGAACTCCCAGTGCTGTATTTCCTGCCTGAGATGAGTCCTGAGTTGCACTCTTCATTAAGAGGGAGCAAATTCAAGCCCTAATGTTTGTCTTCTATTTTCAGTATCTGGAAGTAAATCAAGACTGGAGGGCAGACAATCTGCCGATGACTAAAGACAACACCTTTCTGTCAAGCAGCAATGGAGCTGTTTTAACAATAGTAATACACACGCACACTGCACTATACTACAAGAGCCAGCAGCTAGAGAGTTCAGGATTATACATACCCCCTTTATCACAATCCCCCAGAGATAAGGGAAGACAGTTTGGGATTAACTAGATACTAGTGATTAGATTTAAAAAGAGTTACCCCTGATGGCTCATTTTTCAATAATTATGTAAAACAACATTACATTGTTATTTTAACAGATAACTTAAAAGACAATTCTTTCAGAACTAGTATTCTGCAAGTTCTTGGCAAAAGGTACAAAACACTCTCCTGCCTCCCATCATGTGCCTCCAACCTAGAGATTACTCATTTTGTCCTCACATGTAAGAATGAAAAATATAAAAACTTACTGGACAATATTACAATAGTCTGTGCACTTTGATTATTTTTTTCCCATCCAGGCACTGTTACAAACATGTCATTTGTTTTCACTTCTACACCAGTTACAAACATTCCCAAGTGCTGAGATACCTTTTCTTGTCCTTCATGAATTTTCTCTACATTCCTACTCAAAACCTACAAAAAACCCATGAGGCAGCTGTTAAACCATGTCATGTTCTTTCCCACCACTTAGTAGGACCATATACCTAAGTAAAAGTTTCAGGCCACTTCCGCACAGGGTGAGGGAATCACCCCGTGCCGCTACTTACCGGACTTCTTGGCTCCACGCTTAGGTCCAGGCTGGTCCAGAGCAGTGCATGGCCGCCGCTCCGCACTGCTCCAGGGATGAAAATGGCAGCTTCTGGTTGGTCGAGGCTCTCCACCAACCACTGAAGCTCGCCAACCTAAAGCCCACCTCCAGTAGATTGCAGGCTCGCACTAGTGCAAGCCTGCAAATTTGCACTGGAGCAGAGGCACGGAGTGGCACGCTCTATGCTTTTGAAGGACCTGTTTCAAGCGGTCTTTCAAAAGCACACTGGACGGCCACTTCGGGTCGTTCCAGAGCGGGCTGAGATGCGGGACTACACTAAGTAGGTCCGACCCAGTCCGCTCCCAGGTGCAGACATCCTCCCTGGAGGACACTCTGCACCATTTCTTTAGGCCCGTGAGGAAATGGCCTCAGTTTCACTAAAAAAAATAACAATGTTTTACTTCATTAAGTTGTACTCAAGCTATGCTATCAGGAAAGGAACCAATTACAAATAATCAATGATTCTGATCTCTATCCAGTTCTCCAGCTCTTCTTTTGTGGCCTGATAGATACTTGACCGTATATGGCTTGTTATTGCAGTTCTAGGCAGAAAAGTTCCACTTCTCGGTGAGTTGCCATACACAACTATTAGACTGCATTTGGCTTGGCACATGGAACACAACTGAGAAATTTACAGCAGATGCTGTTGCACTGCAAATTCCATGGTCCCCACCATTGGTTACACTGACTAGGGCTCATATTAATCATAGAATCATAGAAATGTAGAGTTGGAAGAGACCACATGGGCCATCCAGTCCAACCCCCTGCTATGCAGGAACACCCTCAAAGCACTCCCAACAGATGGCCATCTAGCCTCTGCTTAAAAACCTCCAAGGAAGGAGACTCCACTACACTCCGAGGTAGCATGTTCCACTGCCGGACAGCCTTGACTGTCAGGAAGTTCTTCCTGAGGTTCAGGTGAAATCTCCTTTCCTGCAGCTCGAATCCATTGCTCCTTGTCCTGGTCTCTGGAGCAGCAGAAAACAAGCCTTCTCCTTCTTCTACATGGCATCCCTTCAAATATTTAAACATGGCTATTAAGTTATAATACAACATCTAGGCAGCTACACAATCACCAATCCTGCCCCTGCAAAATGCCTGCAGCTATTTGAACATGTTTTCAAAAAGTTCTCATATTTTTTTTTAAAAAAATAAACTTCTTAAAAGACTAATCAGGATACATTAATCAAAATGGGGACCTTTCTGCAACTCATCTTTTTGCAGAGCTGGGGTGAGGAGATCGCACGAGCAGCCTGTCCTGAGAGGCTCTCGTGTTCCAGTTCCTTCAGCTCCACAGCTGCTGTCTGCTCATGTGAAAGCCCCTCCTCTTCCTTCCGCAAGGGGGCAGGAAGTGCGAGCACCAAGACTTCAGAGCTCCGCGCACACAGCAAGTGCGCGCGGGGCCCCAGAGCGATGCGCAATCGTGCACCATTTTCGGCTCACAGCAAAAAATAAAATAGTGTGCGGTCGGCACCCGCCAGCACCTGAAGTGTCAAAAGACTGCGAGTGCATCGTGTGGACTGTTCCTTGCAGCCATGCAATGCTCCAGGGGCCCTTTTGCATGGCAAATGCCATGCGAAAAGGGCCAGGGTTTCAGGTTTCACAATTAAACCATGACTGTGGAAGCTGCATCTTTATGTAGCAATTCCTTAAGTAACTATAGTTCTTCTTTATTGATTTCTATAAGTCTCCCCCAACTTTTTGTCCTTCAGATGTTTAGAACTATACTTCTGATCCTGCCTGATCAATCTGGCCAGGATTGATGAGATTTGTAGTCCAAAACATCTGGACAGCACCTGGTGCTATGCACTGTACACAAACAAACTGTGAAGCCTGTGAGCAGTACATGATTATTTTCTGTTTCCATTCTGAGGTGGAAGGCAGTGGTGCCATTTGACTCACAGAATGTTTTTTCAGGCAGAAAGGCCATTTTCACCAATGTTTGTTTCCTGCATGTTTTGCAGAATTTTTCAGCAAGAGGAAATAGTCAGGAGGGGGAGTTAGTGGAAATAGTTTCCCTTTCTCTGCCACCAGTGTAAGTATCCCAAATCTATCCTACAAGTGGAATGGCATTACTGGTTTCCACTCTTGATGCTTTTTTTTTTTGGATTGATTAATAGATAAGTTAATGTTTTCGTCTCATAGAATCATAGAGTTGGAAGAGACCAAAAGAGCCATTGAATCCAACCCCCTGCTATACAAGAATACACCATCAAAGCAGTCCTGACAGATGTCCATCCAGCCTCTTTTTAAAAACTCCAAAGGAAGAGACTCTACCACACTCTGAGGCAGCACATTCCACTGTCAAACTACTCTTACTGTCAAGAAGTTCTTCCTAATGTTTACATGGAATCTCTTTTCCTGAAGTTTGAAGCTATTGCTCTGTGTCCTAGTCTCTGGAACAGTAGAAAACAGGCTTGTTCCATCCTCCATATGATATCCCTTTAAATATTTAAACTTAGCTATTATGTCACCTCTTAATCTTCTCTTCTCTAGGGTAAACATACACAGTCCCCTAAGCTGCTCCTCATAGGACATGTTTCCAGGTCTTCTATCATTTTGGTTGCTCTCTCCTGGGCAACCTCCCCTCCTCTATTCCAGCTTGTCAATATCCTCCTGAACTGTGGTGCCCAGAAATGGACACAGTATTCCATGTAAATCAAGGGATTGTAGTCCATCAGCTTATGTTAGTCACTCTGTTCAATACACAGCAATCAGGAACTTCTATATTACACATAGTATAGAATCACAGAATCATAGAATCATGGAAATGTAGAGTTGGAAGAGACCACATGGGCCATCCAGTCCAACCCCCTGCCATGCAGGAACACCCTCAAAACACTCCTGACAGATGGCCATCCAGCCTCTGCTTAAAAACCTCCAAAGAAGGAGACTCCACTACACATCGAGGCAGCAGATTCCACTGCCAGACAGCCCCGACTGTCAGGAAGTTCTTCCTGAGGTTCAGGTGGAATCTCCTTTCCTGCAGCTTGAATCCATTGCTCCTTGTCCTGGTCTCTGGAGCAGCAGAAAACAAGCCCTCTCCTTCCTCTACGTGGCATCCCTTCAAATATTTAAACATAGCTATCATGTCCCCTCTTAACCTTCTCTTCTGCAGACTAAACATACCCAGCTCTCTAAGTCTATCCTCATAGGGCATGTCTTCCAGGCCTCTCACCATTTTGGTCGCCCTTCTCTGGACTTGCTCCAGCTTGACCATGTCCTTCTTGAACTGGGGTGCCCAGAACTGGACACAGTATTCAAGATGAGGTCTAACCAAAGCAGAGTAGAGTGGTACCAGTACCTCCCTTGATCTAGACACCATACTCCTATTGATGCAGCTGAGAATTGCATTGGCTTTCTTGGCTGCTGCATCACACTGCTGACTCATGTTCAGCTTGTGGTCTATGAAGACTTCTAGATCCCTTTCACGCATACTGCTATCCAGCCACATGTCCCCCATCCTATATTTCTGTATTCCATTTTTTCTACCTAAATGTAGCACCTTACACTTCTCTCTGTTGCATTTCATTTTGTTAGCCTTGGCCCAGCTCTCCAATCTATCCAGGTCATTTTGAATTTTGATCCTGTCCTCTGGCGTATTAGCAACCCCTCCCAATTTGGTGTCATCTGCAAATTTGATGAGCATGCCCTCTATTCCTTCATCCAAGTCATTGATAAAGATATTGAACAGCACTGGGCCCAGGACAGAACCCTGTGGCACCCCACTAGTCACTTCTCTCCAGGATGAAAAGCAGCCATTCGTGATCACCCTTTGGGTTTGGTCGGTCAACCAATTACAAATCCATCTAACAGTAGCCCTGTCCAGCCTGCTTCTTTGCAAGAGGCTGTTTACTAGCTTCTTTGCAAGAGGCTTTTGATTGATTTGTAAGGTTACATCATCATCATCATCATTATTATTATTACTATTATTATTATCAACTCAGCCTGACTCTTTTAAGTTAATCTCATTAGCAGCTGAAGACTGTGACATGTGTAAACACAGATACTTGTGGAGCAAAAGCTTGCCTGTGGATTTAATTTGTCTACAAGACTTTGTAATCTCTGGAAATGGACAGACCAGAATTCATCATGTGATTGCATAAACCTGATTGTGGTAGTGCACAATGTCTTCAAAAGGTGAGTGAAGAGGAACTGTATGGCAAGCTTGATCTAACCAGGAACAGCAGAGGTTGAGTATGGTTTAATGAGGCCTTTAATTGGCAGTTAATGTGAGCTGAGTCTCAGCCAGACAGGGTTGCAGTGTGATGGTAAATACAGATTTCTGAGGTTTCTTGTTCCCTTTCCTTTTTTCTGCTTCCTTGCATTTTACTTTCATTTCTTGGTTAGGTTCAGACATCAGTACTTCATTCATTCTATATCTTTCTTCTATTTCTCCTTGGATAATTGCTTCTATATGAAATTTCCTGAAAATAGATGGTGGAGACAGACAGAAG